>CANYLF010860695.1:0-11820 GCA_948193215.1 Bocquillonia castaneifolia | reverse complement strand
CCGGTAGAAAGAGCACAAAACTTCCAATATATCTTTTTTCATAAAACTCCAAGCGTTCTTGTAAAACAAGAAATTAAAGCCATCTGGTCCTGGAGCTTTATTAACCCCACAAGATTTAACTGCATCCCAAACTTCCGCTTCACTGAAGGGGCTCACGAGAGAACCGTTATCCTCAGAAGAGACCAGATTAAAAACTAGACCATCCAAAGAGAAAGGCATAGTCGGCCCCGCTGCAAAAAGACCAGAGAAGAAATCCAATATAGCCTCACGAATTGGAATAGGATCAGAGAGAATACCTGACTCACTATCAATCTGGGTGATACGGTTGAATCTGAAGTGGGAACTGGCAATTTTGTGAAAGAAAGATGAATTATGATCACCTAGAAGAGTCCATTTCAGTCTAGATTTCTGATGCCACATTGACTCTTTATGTTTTCTTTTTTTGTGAAGATCAAGACGAAGCTTAGAAATTTCTTGCCGTTGATGCTCATCAAGAGGCCGAGAGACTGAATTTGAAAGTTATATATGGTTGGTATATGACATTTTCGACTTAAGACACATACACGCCAGGTTAGTTTTTTCTGGTAGGTCAATGCAAAAACAACGTCATTTTACTCTATTTTCTTCTTCCACTTTGTTTTCTTTTTCACCATGGGGTATATATATTTGTCTTAAGTTAAAAATGTTATGTACCAATCATGCACAAGTTTCAAATTGGGGTATATTTGTCAATTTCATAAAGTTTAGGGTAGAAAAATTCATTTTACATGTATATATAAATAAAAAAACATATGCACTTCCTAAGCAACATTTAAAAATTATAGTTAAATGAAAAAAATGATAAAATAAACAATATGATAATATCCATACAACATTAAAAAAAAGTTATTATTTCTTTAAAATCATTGATCTTGAATTATTGTTTTTTATTTTTTTAAAAGATTAAAAAACAACATATAAAATAAGTATTTGATACATAGATTAAAAGAAAAAAAATTATAGAATGCTAAAAAATATTTATAAATAAAAGACAATAAAGGCATCCACGGTTAAAAGAAAGTAGAGATGGAGTGCAAAAATCCCCACCCATAATTATACTGCTTAGTTGCTTTATTGTTATTGCTTTTTGAGTTTTTGTGATATTTAGTGATTGACTTAGCATTATTGTTTGTGTTTGCATTTCTTAACCACTGTCTAGATAATTATGGTAAAACTTTGAGCTAGCAGTCAATCTCCAATCCTCATAGAGACAATACAATTTATAGACTTGGCCTAATGTGCTTGCAGGTAAGCCTATCTAAAAAGGCATCCAATCAATTTGTTGGGTTGCTTCAAGAGGTAAGCCTTTTACCGAATTTAGATGTTTGTAATTGAATTGTAATACAGTAGATAATTCATATTCCTTTTGTGTTATAACACTTCAAATTTTATATACACTCATATTATTATGAGCTTAGCTAGCTAGGTATTATGCAATGAAATTTTCATTATGCATTTCTATCTAATAAGTTTTCTTAAAACCCTAGTCACCTCTTTCCTTTTCTTAAAAATCCTACTATTGTTTTCTTTGTTTGGAGCTATCGTTGGCTTTTTCATCGATGAAAAGTCCGTTTTACATTATTTTTTTATTTTTCATAATAGATTAGGTGTTTTTTTTATCTATTATTTAGGTTTATTCTCTTATTTATTAAGAGTTTTGTTTTTCACTATTTGTGGGAGTATTTTCTTCTCTTTTGTAGGAGTTTTTTTTTTCTCTGTCCCTCTTTTTGTGGAATTACAATTTGATCTATTGACAAAAGATTATCATTTTATACTATAGTTCGTGATGTGGATCTTGACTACTGAGAAAGATGAAGAGTCATTGAAAAATTTACATGAAAAAATTGAAGTCATATTATTAGAGTTGATCTAATGTGTCATTAATAGTGTAGACGAAAAATTTTCTTTTGCTGTTTTAGATTGTAAAATTATTTTCTTTTATAGATGTCCCATGGTTATTTAGGAATTAATCTTTTTGTTATTCCTTTAAAAAAAAATCCAAATTTAACAGCCTAACCCAATGACCTACATTATTCATCTGAATTGATTAAAAAAAATGTGATTAATAAAATTTTTTCTTGTTTTCTCATTGTGATTTTTGTTTTGTTGGTGTTATAAGCCTCAAAGGTGTTTTAACAAATTTTCTAAGTCTATAGGATCAAATTCAAAAGTAGAAAAGAAGTTTAGTGATTGTGTTACGTAAAACACAACCATGGGGATATTCCATGATTGTGGAGAATGTTTCGTAATTATCATTAGAGGCTTACAAGTATAACTTAAGAACCACTACCTCGATCTTGAAGATTATGATTGTGGTCAGCAAAGTAGACTAGCTGTTATGACTACTTTATGAAAACCGTGACTGCGATTGCAAGAACCGGTGATCACAGGATAGTCATTTGTAGAGCATTTATTGCTCTTGACTAGGTTGGTAGATACAATATTCAATTGTATATAATAGCTAGTTTTGGGACTTTTGCCTATAAATACCTTTCATAAATGTAATGAATACGATACATAATATTTTAAGATAGACAAAGTCTTGCAAATTTAATTCTTATAATAAGTTCTCTCTAATTCCTTGTGAATTATTTGTATGTGGATAGTTAGGACTCTTTGAGCTATCAATTGAGATTGAAAGTTTGGGTTGAGAGTGCCTTATACCTTGTATAAGTGCCAATCATGGTGAGATTAGGAAACACTTGGGTTGAGTTTAGAGTTAGCCTTGAGAACTCATTGTAAGGTTTGGTGTTAGCTAAGAAACATTAAGTTATGAATTAGCTTAATTAAAAATTTTTTTTGTAATCCCTTATAGATTAGTGGAATACCCAATTAAGTATTTGGGAGTGGATGTATGATTTTTTAGTACTCGAACCACTATAATCTTGTGCTTTATACTCTTCTTCCTTTATAGTCTATTAATTTCTGCACCCATTCACCTCCTTTTTAGTATTACAAAATAACTTTAATAACTTTAGACCCTACTTTGATGGTAGTGGCTATCCTTACTGGAAATTAATAATGCACTCTTACTTAGATAATGACTATATTGATGTGTGAGATCAAATTTTAGTGGAATGGATACCATGAACAAACAAGATTAGAAGAAGAACAAGTCATTCCAAGAAAAGATTGGGTTGAGGCTCATAAGAAAGATAATGAAAGGAATAATAGAGCTATGTCCATCCTCTTTGGCTCTTTGTCCATAGAGGTGCTCTAGAGTTCAACATTAGACAATCGCCTATCAAATATGGAAGACATTTCTAACTACCATGAATGTGCTCAATTTTCCAAGGACAAGAAGATATGATAATGGTTCATGAGTATTAGATCTTTAAGAGGAGGGCAAATGAGAATGTCATTGCCCTTATCAAATGACTTCTCACCTTTATGGAAAATCAGAGAAAGCAAGGTAAGATTTACACACCTTTAGATGTGAATAAGATGCTCTTGAGATCTTTACCTCTGAAGTAATTTGAGGTAAAGATTATGTCTATTGAGGAATCCAATGATGTTTTTACCATATATATCAATGAGCTCATTGGGAGCTTGCTCATCTATGAAATGAACTTTATCAAAGATGAAGACGTTGAGAACCAAAAAGAAAGGGGGAAGAAAAGAGTCAATTGAACTAAAAGCCACCATGGTAAAAACTAGTGAAGATGAGAAGGTGGTGGAAACTGAGAGAGATGTCTTTTGTGATGAAGCGAGCCTGGCCTTTCTTATAAAGTAGGTCATGAAGTTCATCAAAAAGAGACAAGACAATGAGAAAGGGTGAGCTATAAAAAGCAAATGAAGAAAGTGGATCCATCAAGTACTATGAGTGTGGCAAGAAGGGTGGGTCTATCATACTAATAAACCTAGAGTATTCTGGGGTCGAATCCATAGGGAGTGAATGAATTAAAGTTTCTTTTAAATAATTTTATAAATAAAAATAGAAATTAAATCCCTTAAAGTTGAATTGAGTAGAAGAGAGTAAAGCAATTGAATTAAAAGTGTAAAATTGATAAATAAATTAAATTAATCTTTAAAACAATCAATAGATAAAAACACTCGAGGTTTGGAAATTCTTCTCGAGGGGGAAAAATCAATTGATAATGTACAACAATCATTTAAACAAAATTTTCAAAATTAATTTTAATCCTTCATCGAGGTATAAAATGTACTTAATCAATCAAAATTTATTCATCGATGCAATTTTAAAATTAATCAAACCCATTAAGCAAATCTTTTAAATGTCAAGCCAAGACCAATTAACATGTTTGTGTTACTCTTTAGTAAGTTCTCAATTTCAAATTTGAATTATAAACTATCTCTTATTTTGATTATAATTCCTAACATGCATCTAGGTGATCAGTCAAGAAACATGTAACGAAGAAAGAGAAGAAGAGAATTAAACAATAAAGAAAATAATCATTCATAGTTCAAATTTTTTAAAATCCATTTTCAATCAACAATCCCCTAACTAGATTTGACTTCTACCTCTAGTTGGGGGTTTAGTTCCAACACATAATCAAAACTAAAAAGAGTTCTAAAATTGAAAACATAAACATTACAAAGATAAATAAAATGTAAAAGAATAAAAGAACTTAATCTTAATGAAGAGAAGCTGCCGCTTGAGTCTTCACAATTCTTTAATTCTTTGCCTTTAGAGAGAGTTTATTTAAAAGTTTTTATTGTTTTTTATTTTTTAGGCGATGAAAGTCCCCTAATAACGTATTTTCTTGTGTATTTATAGTGGTAGGTTTACTAACCTTATTAGGGTTTAACCACTTAAGGAAGTTTCCTAAGTGAATTAGGAAACTAAGGCTGCACAAATGCTATTTTTTGCAACATAATTTTAGGGTATTTAGAGTCATCAAATAGACATTTTGTCTCTAATACAACTTGCAGAGCCAGATGTCTTCTTTTCATGGGCTTTTGAATTGCCTCAATCAAGGGTTTGTAGCAAAAGTTATAGCCAAAAAAATGCACTGTGCTCCAATAATATGAATTTCTGATGTTTGGCTCCTTTTAGATCGGAGGTTCGGTCCAACCTCTGTTTCTTCAAAAACGTCACCTTCCTAGACTGGGGTCTAGTCCAGCCAAGCCATTTGGGACTAAAGACACTCAATTTCCTAATTTTTTATGCTTCAAAGTCGATTCTCGCAATTCGAGCACTAACAGTTAATTCCAGACTTAGAAAAGTCCAAAATAAATTTCCCAGAATCAATAGTTGGCCTCAAACTTGGAATAATTTGACATTTTTTATTCCATTTTGATAAAATGCGTCTATAATATATAAAATAGTCAAAAAAAATAAATAAGTGAAATAAACTACTCAAAGTAAGGGAAAATATATAATAAAAATGCACTAAAAATGTAAAAAAATACGCCTTCATCAAAGGGACTAAGTGCCACTTGGGACAATGATGAATCTCCTTAGCATCCATGGCCATTGAGGAAGATTCTTATGAGGTATGTTCCCTTTCCTATTCTCTATGTATTGATTGTATGAGAGAGAGAGAGGTGCACTAAGGCACTAAGCATAAAATGCAACCTTTACAACTTCAAGATGAAAGTCTATAAAGAGAGATGTGTATAGGTTGAAAAGGATATTGAGGAGCTAGGAGCCATTATAGGATCTCTTAAATAATCAAATGATGAGCTTAAAAAATTTCTACAAGAGGACTTCTTTCAAACCTAAACATTGAGGACTCTCAGTAGAGAGAATCAATCATTGAAAAATGAGGTTGAAGAGCTTAGATCCTTATCGATGGACCCATGTTTTTACATTGGGACTATTTAGGAGTAGATCGATTGTGGATAGGCCTACAGTGGTGACCTATCACTAGTTATGAAAGTGGAGTCGCCACTCGGTTAGACCAGGAAGGTTATATAAGAGTCTAAAGATAGCTCACACACTTCTTCAAAGATGAGGTTCTCACTACCTCACACTACTAATTTGCCCTATAACCATCCAGTCATGCTTACAAACAAAATCAGGCTTGCCTAGTCCATATTTAGGCAAGTTGTTTATATAGAGAGCATATGTAACTTAAACCCATCACACATGTATAGTCCAAAAGTCTATCTCGGGATAATGAGTCCTATAAGAAAGACATTAGAAGGTCTAAAAAATATCCCGATTAAGTGAAATTCCTTTTTCAAACCTAGGGTTATGGTTCTACATTGAATAATGATTAAAAGCCATTCAGTCCCCAAGTTGGAAAGGAAAAGCTCATTAGAGCCCGTCTTACATTTTATGTAAAATCCGACAACATAACGAGTTTAGGGAATTATCAAAAAATTCCTTACAAAAATATAGCATTACAACAATGTCTGGAAAGAAATGTGAAAATGGAATGGCATGTACAAGACAAACTAATATTGTAGAAAAAGTAAAGTGCAATAAATTAAAGGTGCAATAAGAGTAAAATCCAAGTAAAGTAAATAACCCTTCGATGATGATTGCTTTGGGCATCATAAATGATTAAAGCCGAGTTTGACATGCATCGAAGGTCATGCCATCATGGGTTAGGGGTGTAAAGATCATCTTAAGCATTAGAAATAAACTATAAAGGTGAGCTTGAAAGAGTCATCTTAATGCAGAGACAAATATCCAAATTTAGGGGAAATTTTCATTATTAAACAACCGAAATGGGATCATTTTAAGTAAGAAAAATATAAAGTAAGCATTAAGGAGTCCTTTCCAGGTTTAATACCTTAATGGATATTTATTGTAAAAAGGTGCTAAATAGCCCCAAAAGGACAACAAGATCATTCTAGGCCCAAAAAGGGCTTTTGTTGTAAAAGTAGCTTTCTAACTTAAGGCATTGGATTAGAGCTCCATATTATGAAGCTTTATGACATAGGAAACAAAATAAATGAGTTTAGAACCATAAAGTATATAACTTTAGTTCCTAACCCGTAATGATGAAAACTTGAATGGTTAAAGCATAAAACCATCACTTTTAAAGCCAAAGATGACAATTTTATGATGAAAAAATTCAAAAGGCATGGCCTTTATTATAAAAAAATATGAAAAATCATTATTTAAGCCATAAAGTTTTGAAATTAAGATATAAAAGTTAAGAAACCATGTTTAGACCTTTAAGAGCTCAAAACCACATAAATAAGGTGATTTGAACATAATTTAGGTGAAAAATCAAGTTTAAAACATGTAAGAAGTTGTAAAATGAAAAGTAAAGATTAACAAAATTAAGAAAACAAAAAGCTTCTTTTAATTAAAGGCTTAAACAGGTTTAAACCTACTCAAAATCGGGTTGGGGGCCTAATCTTGTGCGTTACCATAAAATAGGCTTTCCAATATAAATTAAGCCATAGAAGCTCACAAATCTACCAAACAAAGAAGAAGAATAGGGTAGGAGTTGAGAAAACCAAGAAAAGGTGTAGGCTGCCCTCATAACTTTAGCTTGCATCGCCTTTGATAAATCAAATTCTGAGTTAAGGATTATAAAGAAAGTTAAAGTCCTTAGAAACTATGTAGTATTTGTTTAGTAATTGATTTAGCTAATTTTCAAATTGGTTTAGAGGCGAGAAATTAAACAAGTAAAGTTTCCTTTAGTTTTCCCAAAATCCTCCCCTTTAGTGTAAAATGAGGGAGGGAGGGGGGGGGGGGGGTAATTATAGAAGTATGAGAGAGCCCTAGGTGATGTCACTAGAGAGCTCTAATCGGTCAATTCCATGCTCCTATGTTGGGATTAGGGGGTGTGCCTATTGATTTTTGTGAAACACACATAGAATTTCCTAGCCTTGAGAACCTATTTTGATAGTATTAAGTGCATTAATGTTTATATTCTTTGCATTTCTCAAGGCTTTTGCACCATATAAGTATAAGTATTAGTTTAATGATTACTTGTGCTTTCAAGGATGATTTATACTTATGTTAGAATGAAATTAATGTAGGTATGGAGGCTTGAGAGCTTAGGAGTTAAATGGAACACTTGAGGTTTGGAGCTTGGAGAAGCTAGCTTATGGATCGATCGACTTTGGGAGCTTGGAGCAATTAATGTGGAAGAATTTGTGATTTGAAAAGCTCCAAATCATTAGCTTATTGAGTCTACTTTGATTTACAATAAGAATTAGCTCAATTGGCGGCAGAATAAAGGAGATACAAACTAAACTCCGGGAAGTGCTGTGAAAGTTGTCTCAAATGTAACACTAAAATGTCAAGGGCATCTTGAGGATTAAAACGATGGAATTAGACCATGTGCTTTTTAAAGCAATTATAGTAGACATCTTGAACTTCATTTTAGGCTTATAAATATCTTGATTTGGAGTTTGGAAGTCAAAGATATGCCTCTTGCAAGTGGGGTCATCTACTGAATCGCCAAGAGGTAGAAGCAATGAAAAGCTAAGACTTTCATCAAATTAAGGAACGACCACCACATGATCATTCCTTGTCTTGGTAGAAATAAAGGCTTTAAAAATTTAAGTAATGATGCACACACTATGCATATATAATCGTTGCTTGAAAAATGAATAACGATCGTTGCTTGTGATTCTGATTTTGCAATGATTATTGCTTGATTAGAGTTAAAAAAAGGTGATTCAAAATAAGTGGCAGCCACCAATGAGAGAAAATTACACACTTTTACAGAGAGAAACACTAAATATAAGTAGATTAGATTAGATTAGATTTAAGTAGTTTTAGGTTGTAATTAACTCTACTTTACTTTAATTAATGGAGTACCTTTAGTAATTTTGAGTTTTCCTTTTATTTTTATGGATTGAAAGCTATCTAATTGGGCAAATATCCTTTCTCTTTCTCATTTATTTGTTCTATTTACTAGTTATTAGTAGTTTACTTGCTATAATCCATGTAACCCCCTATTCATGAGCTTGTATGTGTGATTTCTTTGAGTTTTGTTAGTGAATGCTTGACTTGTTTGGGTTTTTAATTGCTTGTGATTATTGAGCTTGGGTGACTGGTGGCCACTTTTACCTAGGTTTATTTTAATGTTTAAACACTATAGAGATATGGGTTTATTCATGGAACTTTGTAAATGATTATTGGTGAATCCATAGAGAGAGAGCCTATGGCTTTCCATTGATGGATTCTAGGGTAATCATTGCATTTTTAACACGATTTAGAGAGTTATTAGGCACCAATGAGAGTTGGGTTTTATTGCTCCTATGACTACTATGATGTTTCTAGAGATAAAGCTTCACTAAGTTAGGGTTATCTCCATCTAAACTTGTTTGCATTCATTAATAGGCTCCTTGATTGTATAGAATGGTTAATGAGTAGTGGGTTTGCATGGGTTCTAGGGTTTAACTCATAGATTTCTTGTTATGTTACTTTTGCAATTTAATTCTTTGCTTTGTTAGCTTAGTTAGTTAGCTTGTTAGTTTAATTGATTGAATAGTGTGGCTTGCTTGTTTTGGTTTGTTTGAGTTAAGTAGTTATAGTTGCAATTTTGATTTTAAGTTTGTTTGTCTATTTACAACCTTTTCACTTTTCTAGATAATTTAGTAGGATTCTCGCCTAATACTCAATCACACCGATCCCTATGGACACGATAACGTTTATTATACTACAACTTGGCACCATGCACTTGCAGTTATCACCACCTATGCCGGGATTGGCTAACATAAATGCACATGGGTGCTCTCATAAGGGCACTCCACCGAACATGGATGGTGGTGATTTCCTAGGATTTGCAGTCCAATTTTAGGTTAGTTAAGGTGAGTGTGGGAATTTGAAAATGCTAAATAAGCTTATGTGAACGAAAAATGAGCTATTTTTTTGGGCTTGTATTGAGCCTAGAGGCTAAGTGAAAGTGATAAGTCTTAAATCTAGGCCAAAATATGGTGTGCACTCTAGTTACTAGGTTTCGGACATTAGTTAAGCTTAGGAAAACCCGAATTAGAGGTGAAACAGGTGGTAGAATGGTTCCTGGCACTCGTAGAGACTCTAGTGACATCAGGGACACTAGAGAAATGTCTTGGAGTGTAGAATAGTTACTTTCTCAAAGATGTGTAGGGTTGAGAAATGGAGAAAGGGTAAGGTTTGAGATGGGATTTAAGACTCGTGACCTAAATTAGAACCACTAAACTCGGGTTGTTCATGTAGTAGAGATGTTGGTTATCATCATCAGACGATGTGCAAAATCTAAGTGCTACAATCCTCTATCTCAAAGTTCCATCAAGGGAAGGAAGACCTGGATGCCTTTTTTTTTTGGAGAAAACTTCGATGCCTTATTGGTGTCTCAAAGCCCTCTTTTTTGGTCTAACATGGATTAGGTTACAATGGAACCTTTACCTCAAGTGGACCTATTAAGACAATCTTTGTGAAATCATCATTCTCTAAAACCTTAAGTGTGGATGTTATTAAGACTAAGGAGAAACACCTCAAGTCTAAATAAGTGCATAAGCTAACTTCTAATAGCTCAAAAGCAAAGAATGCTAAGCATTTACAAAGCAAGCCTCAACCTAAAAACCATGTGCCCAAGAAACACCACACACATAGGCATAAGACATTGAAATAAGTGGACTTTCAAGTCTAATGTTCAATGCCACTGATATATGATACATGACCACATTAATGTATTTTTCCATGTGAGAAAAGTGAATTTGAACCTTATTCCTATGTATGATGCTAAAACCCAAGGACCCAAGTAAGTTTGGGCATCTAAAATAAAGTGATTTTCTTTATCATGCCTGTGGGGATGCTCAAACTCAACCATTGGTGAAAGCTTATTGCAATTGGATAGTGGATGCTTCAAGCACATGACGATGAGTGTCAATCTATCCTCCAAATTGGAAAAGAAGAATGGAGGAAGTGTGACATTTGGGGACAAAGCCAATTTTAAGGTAATTAGCATTGGAACCATAGGTAATGATTTCTCAACTGTTTTGGTTGATGTTTTGAAGTACAACCTACTTATTGTAAGCTAAATGTGTGAAAATGGCTATAAAGTTACCTTTGATCCAAACACAATCTTATTAATCAATGGTAAAAGGATAAAAGGATAATTAATATTTAGACAATTGACTTACACAATCTTATTAATCAATGTGTTAAGTATTTTGTTTCGATTAGGAATGATGCTTGGCTTTGCATAGATGGCTATGAATGTAAGCACTTTATAGCTTCAGTAATAGGGAGCTTGTGATCATGAACTTGCCTAAGATGAAGTATTATAAAGACAAGATTTTTGAACCTTGTCAAATGGGAAGCAAACAAAATCCTCATTTAAGTCGAAGAATCAAGTAAGTACTTATAGACCACTTGAACTTTTACATATGGATTTGTTGGTCCTACTAGAGTTGTTATCTTAAGTGGAAAGCATTATGCATATTTTATTGTAGATGATTACTCTAGACTTATTTGGGTTAATTTCTTAGCTCATAAGAATGATATTTTTAATGTTTTCAAATTTAAGCAAAAAGAGTTCAAAATGAAAAATGTTACTTCATAATTAGCTTGAGGAATGATTAGTGAAAAAAAATTTAAAATTAAACTTATTAAATTTGAAAAATGGTATTTCACATAATTTTTCTATATCTAGAACTCCTAAAAAATAGTATTATAGAAAGGAAAAATAAAACATTGATTGAGATGGCAAGAATAATACTTCATGAGTATGGTTCTTTTGTAACACCTCACCTTTTTAAATTATTTATACGAATACTTAATATATTTTTACTAAAAATATTTACTTAATCATATAATAAACTTTCATATAAAAATATTATAATAATCTTTAACTTATTTTTACTCTTTATTAAATAAAATTTAAGTAATATTAATAATAAGAAAATGCTTTCCCCTAA
>CANYLF010860635.1:0-13056 GCA_948193215.1 Bocquillonia castaneifolia | reverse complement strand
TATGTTCTTGGATGAATTGTGTAATTGTGTATTGGTTGAGATGTTAATTGAATTGTTGATTAAGTTGATTGGTTAAATTATGTAATGGTAAATTGGACGAGATGTTGATTGAATTGTGAGATTGTGTTTTGAATGAGTTATTGGTTGAATTGAGAAAGATGTGAATTGTTTATGATGAGAATTATGATATGTTGAGATGATGATTGGTAATGATTGTGATTGTGATTGTGATTGTGAATGGGAAAAGGATGACTCTTGAGATGTGATATGCGTGTGATCAGGAAAGTTGAACCAGGCGGATAGCTACTCGAATATGTGAGATGACAAGATTGAGCCAGGCGGATAGTCTCGTCGGTGGCCATCAAAATGTGAAATTATACGAGGAAATATAAGAAAATGCGAGGAAATGTGAGGTTGAGTTATCCAATCCTAATTTGATGAAAATTGATGTGAATTGAAATTTATTGATGGTTTGAGATGTTGAATTGGTTGAGAATTTTCTTGGGTTGAGTTGTAAATGTGATTGATGGTTGAAATTAATTCTAATTGTATGTTAGGTAAGTTTTACTTAATGTATTCTTGGTTTAGTTAATTAAATGCTTATTGAGTAGCTAGCTCACCCATTGGCATTATTTTTCAGGTTGTAGATAGCACTTTTAGAATTTGGAAAAGTTCACATGCATTTTGCTGTAGAAGTTTTAAGGTTGGCCAGTGGATCAATCATAAGCTTAATCCATGTATTATGGTTTGGCTGTTAAATAAATGTTGTTATTTTTTGGATTGACGTATTTATGTTTGTATAAGTTGAATGACGATATGTAATAAGTTAAAGTTGGTTTTAATTTACCTTATGGATTTGAATATACTGAATTGAGTAATTTTGATGTTTACTGTTTTGAAAGAATTTTAGGTTCCTTATATTATCTATAAACATAAAAAAATAATATTGTTCATATGGTAAAATTTCTCAAGATTAAAGATACAATATTAGTCTAAAATATTAGGTCATGAGTATGAAAAGTTAGAGTTTAAAATACTAGCTGAATCACTTACCACAATATTTTAAATTTTGGGACTGTTTTACCTCAATTTGTGATGCAATTTGAAGCTAGTTAATCAACAGTTTTTCCTCTAAATTTTGGACCATTAGATACTTTAATAAGTTCCCTAAAAACGCTATAAATTTCAGCTCAAAACCAGTTCGTTTAGGTTGGGAAATAACCTAAGTTTTAAAACGTGAATTTCAGCTTTGATTTTACAAGCTTGCTGCCCCAACAGTAACTTTTTTGTATTTGGCTTCTATAATTTTTCTAAATTAATTTTTAAGGTCTATCTAAGTATATTATGAGTGAATATAAAGTTAGATTGAAGAAAAAGTGCTTAAATTGGCTTAAATAATTCAAATACTACAATTTTTAGTCTTGTTTAATATGTGTACCAATTTAAAATTTTTCTTTAATAATTATAACATTAATTATAGGCTAATTATGGGTTAAAATATTTATGTGGATATTATAAGTTGAGCATGACAATTTTTGGTATCGGACCTGGAATTAGAACCATTGGGACATGAGAATGGTATGATTATGCATGAATGTGTTGTGTTATTTAATGAAAAGGTGGATTTATTATTGTGCTATGTATTTGGTAGAATGGTGAGAGTGTATTAAGAATGTCTGAAACTTGAATTTGCAATATGAAATGTGAATGAGAAATATGGATGTTGATGAGTTTGCTATATATAATATGCTTGTGTGAATTATATGATGGGTATAGAGGGAATTAAGATCATATCATGCAAACATATAATACTTGAGCATATCACATGCATTATAGTAAAGTTTGTTAATTATATAGGATGGCTGAGCATGATGCACAATCCACTGGCCCAGGAGATTCTCGTGAGTCTGTTCATGACCATAGTAATCCATCTAGATTTGAGGAACCACAGAATGTACCTCCAGAAATCCACCAGTTCTTTAATGTTTTGCAAGGAATGAGGCCACCATTAGTAGATGAAGAGGAATTAGTGGGGGTGAGGAATTAGTGGGTACTACAGATCCTGCAGAGGCGGAGGAGTGGTTGAGAAAATTTGAACGCATAGTTGAGAGGTTTAATTGTACTCCTGCACTAAAATTAAAATTTGCAACTTTCCTTTTTGAAAAAGATGTGCTTGATTGGTGGGAGACTGCACCTAGGAGTAAGGATAGACCCATGACTTTGACTTGGAATGACTTTCTTTGTGAATTTACAACTAAATACGCTCCACCGATTTACAAAGAAGATTGAGTTCCTTGAGCTCAAATAGAATGAATTTTTAGTGGCGGATTATGAATTGAAATTCACTAGACTTTCCAATTATGCTCCAAAAGAGGTAGCCATAGAAGAATTGAAAAGAAATAGGTTCGAGAGAGGTCTGAAGTATGAGATTCGCAAGAAGTTAGTAGTGAAACCTCCAACATTCAGTGCTTTGATGGAAGCGGCTTTAAAGGCTGAGGGAATTATAAAGGAGGGGAATGAAATTGAAATTAAAAGGAAGAAAATAGATATTCCTTTTAACTATTCATTTAGGTCAGGTGGTATGACTAAGAGAAGCTTTAGTTTTCTGATGGGAAGTTTCAGAGGCAGAGGTATAGTTAGACCAAGTGGGTCAACTATGGTTTCATCAGGTAGGAGTGGTATGAGATCTAAAGGATCTGGATTTGATTTTAGATGTAGGACTAGTGGGACTTATAGTTGAGGTTCTACTCATCTTTGCTCATAGTGTGGTTGATTTCATTCTAGAGAGTGTTGGGGACCCAATCCATTGGTTTGTTACTAATGCAGTAAACCGGATCATTATGCTAATAGTTGTCCAGAAGGTTGCGGTACTGGGGGTGGTTATCAATCGATGAGCTAAAGTAGTATAGGAGATAATGTGATGCAGGGAAGTATGGCTAGAGGTAGAGGAAGAGGAAGAGGTAGTAGAGGAAGTGTCGGTACTAGTACACCTGTGACACAAGCTGGACATATGGGTCAACCTCAAGCTCAGGTTTATGCTGTTATGAGGCAGGAAGCTTCCTTTTCACCAGATGTTATTACTGGTATACTTTCTGTCTGTAGTCATGATGCAAATGTCTTGATAGATCCAGAATCCACATGTTCATTTATTGTATTTGAGTTTGCATTGCATTTGAATAGTCATATTTCATCATTGGGTCAGGGTATTTATGTTTTCATGCCTGCTGGTAGTGTTGTAGTTGTGAATACCGTAGTGAAAGATTGTGTAGTGATTATGGGAGGTATTTCATTCAATGTTGACTTAGTGAAAATTAATTTGAGGGACTTTGATGTAATATTGGGTATGGATTGGTCATCTCAAAATCATGCTATTATTGATTGCCAGACTAAAGAAGTTAGTATAGAGATTGAAGGGTAGATGAATTCGGTGATGGTAGGTGAAAGGGAAATGGTGCCAAATTGTTTAATATCTGCAGCAACAATTTTTTAATTAATTAGAAGTGGGTGTAAAGCTTATTTAGCTAATGTGATTGACACCACAGTGGTGAGTTCGGAGGTATCTGAAGCTCCGATAGTGAATGAATTTGTTGAAATGTTTCCAAAAGATTTACCTGGTTTACGACCTCAAAGGGAAGTTGATTTTGAGATTGAAACTATTCCGGGAGTTGCACCTATTTCCATAGCACCTTACAGAATGGCGCCAGCAGAGTTATAGGAATTGAAGAAGTAACTTGAGGAATTGTTAGAGAAAGGTTATATCAGGCCTAGTATATCACCGTGGGGAGCTCCAGTATTGTTTGTAAAGAAAAAGAATGGAAGTATGCGACTCTGCATTGATTACAAAAGGTTGAACCAAATTACAATCAAAAATAAATATCCTTTACCTCGCATTGATGATCTGCTTGATCAGCTCAGAGAGGCAGTCGTATTTTCCAAAATTGACTTAAGATCTGGGTATTGGCAATTAAGGGTTGGTGAGCCTTCAATACCTAAAACAGCATTTCGGACTCGATATGGTCATTATGAATTTGTTGTGATGCCTTTTGGTTTAACCAATGCTCCTGCAGCATTCATGTCTCAGATGAATAATATTTTTCAACTTTATCTAGATCAATTTATGATTCTGTTTATTGATCATATTTTGATATACTCCAGTAGTAGGGAAGAGCATAAACACCACTTGAGAACAATATTACAAATTCTGAGAGAAAAGCAATTGTATGGTAAATTTACCAAATGTATATTTTGGATGAATGAAATTGCATTTTTGGGACATATTGTATCGGCACAAGGTGTTTAACCAGATCCTTCTAAAGTGAAGGCTATTAAGTAGTGGGTACCGCCGAAGAATGTTACAGAGGTCCGCAGTTTTCTAGGATTAGCTGGGTACTATAGAAGATTTGTGAAAAATTTTTGCATTATAGGAAAGCCATTAACTAATCTATTGAAGAAGCAGGTGACTTTTCAGTGGAGTGATAAATGCCAAGCCAGTTTTGAGGAGTAGAAAAGATTGATTACAGCACCAGTACTTACTCTACCTGTGCAAGGAGAACAATATGAAGCTTACACTGATGCTTCTTTGAATGGACTGGGATGTGTGTTCATGTAGAATGGAAGGGTAATTGCTTATGCTTCCAAACAACTCAGACTTCATGAATAAAATTATCCTACATATGACCTGGAGTTTGGCTGCAATTGTACATGCCTTGAAAACTTGGAGACATTACTTATACGAGGAGAATTTTCATATTTTTACAGACCATAAGAGTTTGAAGTATATACCCACTCAAAAAGAGTTGAACTTGAGACAGAGAATATGGATAGAACTCTTGAAAGATTATGATTGCATAATTGACTATCACCCAGGCAAAGCAAATGTTATGGCAGATGCACTTAGCAGGAAGACTTTAGAAAGGGTTGCAGGTATGACTTCCTATTAGATGAATTCCTTAATTTCATTGAGAGCTATGGATATGCATTTTTCAGTGAAGAATGGGGTATTATTGGCTACAATGAAGACTAGACCTCAAATACTTGATGAAATCAAGAAAGCACAGAATAATGATGTAAAGTTGAGGAAGTTACAAAAGAAAGTGCAAGATGACAAGTCAAGTGAACTGGTAAAGCAAGATGATGGAATATGGGTCATGAAGACCATGTTTATGTACCCAATGTGGTAGAATTGAAACAGAAGATTTTCTGGGAGGCTCACAATTCTCCATATTTAATACATCCGGGAGTACAAAAATGTACAATAACTTAAAACCACATTATTGGTAGCTGGGTATGAAGAAGGAAGTAGCAGAATATATGGCTAAATGCCTAACTTGTCAGTAAGTGAAAGTAGAACATCAATCACTCACAGGTAAACTGCAATCTTTAACCACACTTGAGTGGAAATTTGAGAGAATTACTATAGATTTTGTTGTTGGGTTACCTCACACTTTTAGGAAAAATGATGCGGTATGGGTAATAGTGTATAGGTTAACAAAGTCGGCACACTTTTTACCTATTCAACAAACTGATTCACTTGACAAGTTAGCCAATTTGTATGTGAAAGAAATTGTTAGGTTGCATGGTGTACCTATTTCTATTGTATTAAATAGAGATCCTCGGTTTACATCTCATTTTTGGGAGAGTTTACAAGAGGCAATGGGAACTAAATTGCATTTCAGTACTGCTTTTCATCCACACACAGACGGGCAATCTAAAAGAACTATTCAGACTTTTGAAGATATGCTATGGGCTTATGCATTATAGTACAGTAGAAATTGGGACGAACAGGTAACACTTATGGAATTTGCTTATAATAGTGGGTTTCATTCTAGTATTTGTATGCCGCCATATGAAGCTTTATATGGGAGGAAGTGTAGAAGTCCTGTGTGTTGGGATGTAGAAGGGTTAAGATAGTTAGAAGGCCCAGAGATTGTTCAAGAAACAGTTGATAAAATTAAAGTGGTTAAGCAATGTATCAAAAGCAGCTCAAGATAGGTAGAAAAGTTATGCAGACAAGCATAGAAAAGACATTGAATATGAAGTGGGGGATAAAGTGTTCTTGTGGGTTTCACCCTGGAGGGGTATACTATGATTCGGTAAACAGGGAAAACTAAGTCCTCGGTACATCGGTCCATGTGAGATTTTAGAGCAGGTTGGTCCTTTAGCTTACAGACTCACACTACCCCCAGAGTTAACTCAGGTGCACAATATTTTTCATGTTTCTATTCTTCGACGGTATCGGTCTGACCGGAGTCATAATATCAAGATAATGGAAATTGAAGTTTCAGAGAAATTCACATATGTGGAAGAATAGGTAGAGATATTAGATCGACAAGTTAGAAAATTGAGAAGTTAAGAAAGTCCTATAATGAAAGTGAAGTGGAGTCAACATTCATCTAAGGAAGCAACTTGGAAGGTTGAAGAACATATGAGAAGCATATAACCGTATTTATTTAAGAATGGTGGTAAGTTCAAATTTAGGGAACGAAATTTTCTAAGTGGGGGAGAATTGTCACGACCGTAAAAAAAAATATATAAATAAAATATAAATAAAAATAATTAATTATGCATTACCACATCATAAGTCATACCATTTTCATCATATTTATGTGTGATATATTGCATAATATTATGTGTTAGAAGAGTATTGTATGTAATAAAGTTTATGGAAGTTAGAATAGAGTAAAGATCCAATTGTAGGAAAAGTTGGAGGACTTATTTTTTTTATAGTAGAATTTTAGTAAGGGCTTGTGGAGAGGGATATATGATGATGATGATAATGATAACAATAAAAAAAAAAGGTGAATGGAGACATAATCCACCACATCACCCGTTACTTCATTTCTTTTATGCTTATCTTATTTTCTTTCCTTCTTCATTCCTTTCTTTCTTCTTTCCTTTCTTTCATCTTCTGCATCTTCATCATTCTTCATCAAACATTTACTAAAAATTTTCCTTTAAAACTTTAGATTGAAGAAGAAAATTAATAGAAGGTTTAGAAGCTTGATTAAGGTAATTCTTTTATTTGTAGTATTTTTTTAATTATTAGGGCTCTTGTAAATTTGGAGAAAATGTGATTTTAAGTTGTAATCATGTTAATAAGACTTGATTAACTATGAATCATGTATTAATTTATAGAAAAAATATAATTTTGGGTTGATTACTTGAATTTATTCGAAGTATAAATTTCTATTTTATATTCTGAAAAGCAGCCTCAATATTTTTGCCATATCTTGAGTTATACAAGTCCAAATTGGATGAATTTTATGTCTATGGAAAGCTTAAGATGTGTTTTACATCCCTGTAAAATTTCAGAATTTAATTCATCCATTTGGTTAGGTTTTGAAGGTCAAACTTTGGACTACTTTGTTTATACAGGAATAGGAGTAGCTATATTAGAAAAATCATAATTTTATTTATACAGATGATTTTGAGGTGATTCTAGTTGCTACGGTTTTAGATTTGATGGAAGTATAACCTTATAAAATTTTAGAATTTTATCAAGTGTATATAATTTTGGTGAATTTTTAAAGTTAGTACATGCAAGCTATCTACATGTACATACAAGTTGTCATGTATCATTCATCATATTAAATCATGTATAGGTATGCATTTAGTAAATTTTTATGATGTAGGAAGATTAATGTTAAGAATATATATATATATATATATATATATATATATATATATATATATATATATGTTTGTTATTGAATTGTATTTTAATTGATTATGTGAATAAGCGAATCCGAAGGCAAAGAAGTTATAAGAAAAAATCGTTAGGACTACTTGTTGTCCTATATTTTTGTTAAGTATTTAATTGATTAAATTTTGTATATATTAAATGGAAATTACTAAGTTTGCTTAATTGATATATTCTTGGATGAATTGTGTAATTGTGTATTGATTGAGATGTTAATTGAATTGTTGATTAAGTTGATTGGTTAAATTATGTAATGGTAAATTGGACAAGATGTTGATTGAACTGTGAGATTGTGTTTTGAATGAGTTATTGGTTGAATTGAGAAAGATGTGAATTGTTTATGATGAGAATTATGATATGTTGAGATGATGATTGGTAATGATTGTGATTGTGATTATGATTGTGATTGTGAATGGGAAAAGGATGACTCTTGAGATGTGATATGCGTGTGATCAGGAAAGCTGAACCAGGCGGATAGCTACTCAAATATGTGAAATGACGAGATAGAGGCGGGCGGATAGTCTCGTCGGTGGCCACCAAAATGTGAAATTATGTGAGAAAATGAAAGAAAATGCGAGAAAATGTGAGGTTGAGTCATCCAATCCTAATTTGATGAAAATTGATGTGATTTAAAATTTGTTGATGGTTTGCGATGTTGAATTGGTTGAGAATTTTCTTGGGTTGAGTTGTAAATGTGATTCATGGTTGAAATTAATTACGATTGTATGTTAGGTAAGTTTTACTTAATGTATTCTTGGTTTAGTTAATTAAATGCTTATTGAGTAGCTAGCTCACCCATTGGCATTATTTTTCAGGTTGTAGACAGCACTTGTAGAATTTGGAAAAGTCCACATGCATTTTGCTTTAGAAGTTTTAAGGTTGGCCAGTGGATCGATCATAAGCATAATCCATGCATTATGGTTTGGCTGTTAAATAAATGTTGTTAGTTTTTGGATTGACATATTTATATTTGTATAAGTTGAATGATGATATGTAATAAGTTAATGTTGGTTTTAGTTTACCTTATGGACTTGAATATACTGAATTGAGTAATTTTGATGTTTACTGTTTTGGAAGAATTTTAGGTTCCTTATATTATCTATAAACATAAAAAAAATAATATTGTTCATATGGTAAAATTTCTCAAGATTAAAGATACAATATTAGTCTAAAATATTAGGTCATGAGTATGAAAAGTTAGAGTTTAAAATACTACCTAAATCACTTACCGCAATATTTTAAAATCTGGGACTGTTTTACCTCAATTTGTGATGCAATTTGAAGCTAGTTAATCAACAATTTTTCCTCTAAATTTTGAACCATTAGATACCTCAATAAGTTTCCTAAAAACCCTATAAATTTCAGCTCAAAACCAATTCGTTTAGGTTGGGAAATAAGCTAAGTTTTCAAACGTGAATTTCAGCTTTGATTTTACAAGCTTATTGCCCCAATAGTAACTTTTTTGTATTTGACTTTTATAATTTTTCTAAATTAATTTTTAAGGTCTATCTAAGTATATTATAAATGAATATAAAGTTAGATTGGAGAAAAAGTGCTTAAATTGGCTTAAATAATTCAAATGCTATAATTTTTAGTCTTATTTAATATGTGTACCAATTTTAAAATTTTCTTTAAATAATTATAACATTAATTACAGACTAATTATGGTTTAAAATATTCATGTGGATATTATAAGTTTGGGCGTGGCAATCACAGATTCACATCACAGCTCACATCTTCAAAATACAACACTGTCTCAATTTCACATCAAAATATTCAAATAATATTAGCACAATTTATAAGTACTAAAACATATTCACATTTTTAATCTACTTATATCATTCACTAGAAATTTCATAATAATTAAATTTAACTAAATAAAATTAACATAAATAAATATGCACAAATAGCTAAAATTAGTTATTTACTTATTTAAACACACTTAAATCTTTATGCTTGTGAAGGTCATTTCTCATTAATTGTATTCTCCTTGCCTTCTATAGGACCTAAATATATTTATTATATATTCAGTTTATAATCAAAACCAAGACATAATTATATATATATATATATATATATATATATATATATATGCTTGTGAATGTCCTTTCTCATTAATTGTATTCTCCTTACCTTCTGTAAGACCTAAATATATTTATTATATATTCAGTTTATAATCAAATTCAAGACATAATTATACACACACACACACATATTAGAATTAGATGAAAAATAATAACGTTAATTATTCTGTTAACTAGGTAAAATATACAACTGATTTTTAAATTATTCTTAAAATTTATAGAGATATGCTAAAAATCCCATCTCTTTCAGATTTATACTTCTATCCGTATAGAATTAGTAACAATAAGAATCACTTTAATATCATTTATACAAAGCAAGTTATGATATTTTTAGTATTACTACTCAAACTACCCAAATTAACAGAGTAGTAAAACGTTTAATTAAAAACGACCAACCAAATGAATGAATTTTCTCATGAAATTTTACAAAGTTATAAGGTTTTCATGGCCACAAACATCACCTCAATCGGAGTTCTGTAGCTCAAGATATTAAATTTTTAATGAAGAGTTTGGTGCAGAATTTCAGCTGCATAACAACTTACTTATCACTAAAATTTACTTCAGAATTTCAAACTTTTTCATGAAATAAAAATTATTTTCTTCTTAATTATACTTTAATTACATGTTTACAGCGTACATCTAATTTTTCTCAATTTTTTAAACCTTAATAAAAATTAAAGAAAAATTAATTGAAAGAACTTACCGAATGAAGCTTTAATCCTTTGTTGATCTTAATTTTGTTTTAATTTGCTAAAAATTTTATTTTTCACACGCTCTCACTCTTTCAATATTCTCCAGCCCTCTCCTCTATTTCTGAGATCTCTTTTTTATTTTGTTTTGTTTTGTTTTGTTTTATTATCCTTTATCTTTAATTTGTGTTAATTTAATTGGTTGTTTAAAGATTTCATCTTTATTCAACCAATTAAATTAATTTCATCAAAGATAACGTTTTTGACTAAATAAATTTGATAAGTCTCTCTTTTATCTTATTTTATTTTATTTTATTATATTTATATTTAATTGTCTTAATTTACTTGGTTATTTAAAGATTTCATCTTTATTTAACCAATTAAATTAATTCTACCAAAGATAATGTTTTTGACTAAAATAAATATGATGTGTAAATTTTAAAATTCCCTTAATGCTCTTATTTACTCATGTGAAATGACTTAAATACCTTTCATCAATATAAAATGTCATTTATGTATAAATATGTAGTATATAATATTTTTTGCATGTTTAAAATTTATTATAAATATGTAGTATATAATATTTTTTGCATGTTTAAAATTTATTTCTACACCCATGTAAATGTATGCATATTACCATGTTAATGCATGCAACTCATGCTAGATGAAGGTTATATTAAAAAAATATAAAATGGTTGTTACAATAACACTGGTGAAAGTTTTCAGTTTGATCATATCGATATAGTGATTAAGTGCCCTTTTTGGTTATGAAATTGGTCACTAATATTAAATTACTTCAAAATAACTAATGTCATCATAGTTTTTTATTATTCATTAGCAAGTGCTAATGAATAAACTTGCAACTATATACAAAATAATAAGTCTAGCTTAATTATGACACAAAAACAAAACAAAATTGTTTAATCTGATGAAACTAATTGTAAAGACACGTAATCTAAAAATATGACTTTTGATATTAGTACTAAACTTAAATAATATTTATATGCCTCCTCACTCTAAAACCTAATAGATGTTTAAAATCTTTACATTATTAGTTATTCAACTAAAAAGTATATATATTATTAGTATAAATTATAGTATTAACAAATTTTATAAAAATTAACAGATGCTATTGATTTATATAAATTACTGATATTTATTTTTATTTTTTAAATAAAATATATGTTACACAATCTAAAATAATAAATATTATACACATATAATATTATATTTATTTATATTATTTAAATTATCATATAAAATAATTATAAATTAACATGTATATCAAAATTTATTTATTAGAAGTGGTGAGAAGCACTTCTAATATATTGTAAGATAAATAATTGAAATAATATTAAAAAAACAATAAATAATGATTATTTAAAAGAATATTAAAAGATAATAAATAATGATTATTTAAAATATTCCACACAGCGCGCCGATGTACAGCTAGTTCCTATAAATACCGTTGAAAAGCACCGTAGGCTAGGGCTAGTATCGAGTGTCAGTTCTATATCAAATTGAACTCATAGTGGTAAGGACTAGAATTAGAATCATTTTTTGGTTTTAGAATCGGAATTAAAATCATCCTTTGGTTTTGATTAAAACATAAAAATAAAAATTGGCATTTTTTATTTCATTTTTGTTCCAAACCATTTAAAAAGGTTAAAAATTATTTAAATCCAATTCAAAATTAAACCAAATCAAAACTGAACCAAAAATCAGGATGAGTAATTTTTATAACCGAAATTATCCCCTTATGTTTGGTTATGATTTCTAAAAGATCTGGATTCGGAACCTTTGGTTCAAATACCATTTTTGTTAGAACCGTAGCCTGGTCTACATAAGACTTCCTTCTTACCTCCACTTGGAAGAAAGATGTGTTGCTCTCTGTAACCTGGCCGGCTAGAACCAATGTAAAGATGTAAGATTGTGAATTTCGTAAAGTTGCAAAAGTAGAAGAAGCCAACATGAGATCTATAGGTTCAAAAAAAAAAAAAGAGATCTATGGAATCTTTTAAATTTTATTTACTATAAAATTTTAATAAAAAATTACTATAAAATTAAGGTCGCCTATTTTGTTCTTCTACACATAATTTTTTTGGCATATAGACTTTATTTAGTTAGAACTATAATAAAATTATCCATTTTAACATAAACTTTAAATTGTATCCGTCTATTCTAATATCGTTTTGAGTTGTATCAATTTTAGCCACCTCAAATTGACACACGCCTTAATTAACGTGGCAAGCAGATGTGTTCATTTAGACGTCCACATTATAGTACACCGTTTTACCAAATTATCCATTTTAATCTCAACTTTTTGAGTCGTTATGAATTTATTTGTCTGTTGTGATATTTTTAATTTCTAGTTATTTTTAGTTAAAAATTCAAAATATTTGTTTTATTGTGATTTTGTTTAGTTAAAAAAACATCGTTTTGATATTATATTCATATCTCAATAATTTATATTTTATTGTAATTTTTTATTAGATGTTGATTCAAATGATGTTATTTTAATAAAGATTTTTATTTTAGAAAGTGGATGAATTCAATCCACATATTTAAACAAGTTTTAATTTAA
>CANYLF010860467.1:0-11835 GCA_948193215.1 Bocquillonia castaneifolia | reverse complement strand
TATTAACTGATTCTCAACAATGAATTTTAATTTTTGATGCAATGATGATGGAACAGCACCAGCAGAATGAATCCAAGGCCTTCCTAACAATAGGCTGTAAGCTGGATCTATATCCATTACTTGGAATGTAATCTCAAATGTTGTGGGACCAATCTCAACAGACAACTCTACATTCCCAATCACTTCCCTATAGGTGCCATCAAAAGCTCTTACTATCATATTGCTGGGCTTAATGAATGAAGATTCAATAGGCGACTTGGATAGAGTAGATTTTGGCATCACATTCAAAGAGGATCCATTATCCACTAATATCTTAGCAATAATATAACCTTTACATTTTGCTGAGATATGTAATGCTTTTGTATGCCCAGCTCCCTCAGAAGGAATTTCATCATCACAAAAAGATATATAGTTTACCGCCACAAGGTTTCCGATCACATGATCCCAATTGTCCATTGAGATGTCATGACAGACATGTGCTTGATTCAACATCCTTATTAGTGCGTTTCGGTGTGATTCTGAGTTTAAAATGAGAGACAAGATTGATATCCTTGCAGGAGTCTTGTTCAACTGTTCAATCACTTTATACTCGCTCTGTCTAATTATCTTCAAGAATTCACAAGCCTCATCTTCGGTAACTATTCTCTTTACTTCTTGAATTACTGTTGGTTGGATAGTTTTGAGACTTGACTCTGGTGGCTTTGTAACTTCTTCATTTTCTTTACCTTTCCCTTTCCGATTTCTTTCAATTTCTTCCACTCTTTGCTGTTCAAGTTCTTCAGGAGTGAAACACCTGCCACTTCGAGTCATACCCATTATCCCAGAGATATCAATGGCTAAATTGTCTCCAGAATCCTCCTTCACAACACTTCCCTCTTGAATGGAGGATGCACAATCATACTTCCAAGGTACTTTTTTAGAATTTTCATACTGGAAAGGAGCAGGAGTATTGATTGTCAAAGGCATGATTCCTTCTGGAAATGAAACTGAAGCCTTAGAATTATCTGAACAATCGATTTCTAAGAAGATCGGTGCTCCAACTTGAGAAGATAGATTATCTGAAATGCCACATATATCATTTGCTTCATGATTTTCTACTCCAACCAGAAGAAATTTTGCATTCATTAGCCGCTGTACCTCTTTCTTGAATTGAAAACAATTTTGAATATCATGCCCCCTAGCATTTGAATGGTATTCACATCTCAATTCTTCATCAAACATTAATTCATTTTTACAAACTTCAACAGATTCCACCATCCCTGCATCGTCGAGAGCTTTGAATAAGAACTTCAAAGGCATAAGGATCTCTTCCATTGTACTTTTGCACGCCCTTGAGTCAATCATTACTGCATTTACTTTTTCAATGTCATGGGTTGGTAGGGGATTGTTGTTCACATTGGGAGTTTGGTTTCCTTTATTGAATTTCAACCATCCTGCTTTGATTAGAGCTTGGACTTTCCTTTTCAAAGAGGTACAATTTTCAGTGGAATGCCTAATTACGCTTGCATGATAATCACAACGAGCACTTAGGTCATACCATTTTGGAAAAGGTGGTTTTATTGGTTCCGCGGGTATCATGCTTACTTGCCGGTTTTGAAGTGATTGTGGCAATCGTTCAGTGTATGTCATGGGGATTGGGTCAAAGTGTTCTGGGATTCTAGCTCAGAAATTTTGTGGTCTATTGTCACTTGCAGGTCTTAGGGTGTTTTGATTTTGGAAGGTGGTTGGCTGGGTAGGTTATTGGTATGGGTATGCAGATGGTGTGGTATTGGCAGTAAAAGGTGGTGGATTTGAAAAGGTAGGCATCACTGAATATTGCGAAACCCTCGGCGTGTACCTACTGATCATGTTTGTTTCTTCCTGATTCTTCTTTCCAACATACTGTTACTGGGAACTATTGCTCTTGGCAGTCTTATCCCCAACTTTCCCTTTCTTGATCCCCTACTCAATTCTTTCTGCAGCTATTACTAAATCAGAAAAATTGTTGGAAGTATTTGCTAACAACATCCCATAGAAAGACTGTCCCAAAGTCTCAATGAAATTGGACACCATTTCTTTTTCTATCAGTGTGGGAATTACCTGAGCAGCCCTGTCTCTCCATCTCTGGGCATGTTCCTTGAAAGTTTCAACACTCTTTTTTATCCATTGCATGTAAATCATCACGACTCAGGGCCATGTCTAAATTGTGCTTATACTGCTTTAAGAATGCGTCAGCTAAACCTTTCCACCTCTTGATATATGATTTCTCTAATTGCATGTACCAACGGAGAGCAGATCCTGACAAACTCTCTTGAAATACTTGAATTAGAAGCTTCTCGTTACTGATATGGCCTGCCATCCTACTACAAAACATGGCCAAATGACTCTAAGGGCAACTTATCCCTTCATACTTCTCAAATTTTGGTGTCTTGAACTTGGGAGGAATCACAACGTCAGGAACCAGACAGAGTTGTGAGGCATCAGTTAATCCATAAATATTAGACCCCTCTAAAGCTTTCAGTCTTTCTTCCAGTAAATTGATTTTCTCAGGAACCACTATATTGACCACTTCACCAGTAGGTACTAGTTGTTCTTCAAAATCTGGGACCTCTTCTCGAAAACCATCAAAAAAATCCCCGAAAGGTCCTTTAAGGCCAGAACCTTCTCCAGAATGCAGATTCATCTTAAACTTAGGCTTCTTTGCAAATCCTTCCAAAACTCCTTTCCCCTTGATTATTTGAGCAACCTGATCTTTCATCTCGGGAATTCCTGCGAGCTGGTTCTTTAAGTCGTTGATCTCCTGTTTCATTTCTTCAATTGTTGGAAGTTCCATCCTAGTTTTGTAATGTGTTTGGTAAGGGTGAGTTGGAATGTTGACCTTTGGAAATTGAGCTATTTTGAATACCTAATAAAAATAATTATTAAAATATCAAAAACCATTTTCCACACAAATGTTTAATTAAACATCATCATGACACATCACATGTTTTTAAAATACACACACATAACAAGATTACAAAGCATAATGATGCAGTAATGCGGCAAATTATGACATCCAATAAGACTACATTTATATCACATTTTTTACTGATGCATACACATAATAGTATTACAAACCACAATGTTCATAATAAGTACTATTATAACAAAATAAAGTTCTTTGACATTCCCCGACACTTTGTCTACACAAATCTGCCATAGAAGGTCATTTTCTCGATGCAGTTCTTCAAGAAACATCAACAAGTCCTGTCCAACCTACCCAGATGGAATATAGAGACTCTTCAAATATTCAACATGAAAAGAGATTTCTCTAGCCCTTTCTACCAACTTTCTCAAGCTTTGGGTGGCTTGTGCAATCTGTTCTTTCTTCAGATGCCATTCACTTTGCAGTGCTACATATTATGTTATGCTTCAGCTGCATATTCAACTATTCTCATTCCTTTTGTAACCTTTCACAAGTCAATGTCATCTGCTGAGCCTCTCTTCTATGTTCGAGGACAAACTCTTCTAAAACTCTTATCTTATCCTGCTGCTTTGTATTCTCTGAAGTTAAAATTTGGACAGCATGATCAGTCAAACTCTTTGCCCTTTTGCAATGATACAGTTCTTCTTTTAGCTTCCCTACTTCCATCCTCAACATTCGATTGACCTGTTGAAGGTTTTTCGATTCCGTCATTAATTGCTTTCCCTTTTGCATAGACCGCTCAGCAACTTCTTTTCCAAATTTAGTGGTTAGAGGAACAAAACCTTTTCCCCTGATTTCATGCCATATTGGATATCTTGGGGTCACTCCAGTACTTCCTTCCCCACTCTTGATTATTTTTATCTTCTTCTAAGCTGCCACAAATTCTCTAATCCTTTTTCTAGAATCTATTTCTTCATATAAAAAACTTGAAGATGCAAGCCCTGTTGTTTGTGGGATAAATTCTAGATTCTCAAATTGCCTCCTGAACATGTTAGGAGCATATGTTGTTCCTCCCCAAGTGCCCAAAAGTGGTACCCAAGCAAAATTCCCACATGCATATACCACTAGCTGATTATGAAACTTTGGGCATAACCATTCTATGTCTTTTTCTGACAACTACTTGAAAAATTTTAGCCATCTTTTTTTAGATGGGGATCTTGGTGGCCAAGTCTGATTAGTGAATTCAGATACATATCGGGTGAGAGTAGTGAAACAACTCCTGTGTTTAGGCCTGCTAAAACTGAATTCTCCTAAAAATTTCAAGTGATTGAATGCCCATATTGCCAATAGAGGCGCACATCCTTTGAAAATTGGAGTTTCCTCTTTTCTGCAATTAGTTAGGGCCTTGAAAGTTTCTGCTAGAATGGGCATCACAGGGTCGACTCCATTTGTAATTTCCTTGACTAGTATTACCACTTTCTCATTAATCACATTCGGTTCATTTGGGAAAATTATCAAGCCATACACTAATAGAGCAAACATAGCATATTTGAATGTCGGATCTGTCGTTGTCACCATATGGTTTAAAACAGTGTCTACTTTGATGCTTCCCCCTTCAAGCACTTCCCAATGTAATAATTTCTTTGCACGAACCTTCAATAGTTTGGAAAGGCTTCTTCGGGCCAGTGCTCCTTCAATATGCACATATATCTTGGATGAATCATCAGTGCCTAACAACAGTCTGTACTCCTCAATGGTAGGGCTCAAATCAAACTCACCAAAAGTAAAGTAGTTGTAGGAAGGATCCCAAAAATAAAGCATTGTAGATAAAAAGGAGTTCATTGGGGGAATATAGGCTAAATGTATTACTCCTCCATACAAATTTTGACAATAAACTCTTTCTTTTACAGAAAAACTATCCCATATTTTTATTAGTAGTGATGAACTCTCTCCTTGATCAAAAATAACATTACTGATCCATGGTAACTTGTCCTCTTGTCTTGGAAATAGAGCATCTCCTTCTGTTTGTTGCAGTACTTCGGATCTAAGTCTCACTTCTTCTGGCTTAAACATCCCTAAATCTTGTGTAGACATCGAGAAGGTAGGGGATATGTCAAATACCTGTATTTTAATATAATAGCATTTTATAAACAAAAAATGTTAGAAAATATTATTCATGTAATGCTTCTTCTTTTTTAAAAAGAAATGCTAATGTCGTGATGTCATGAAATGCAACATTCCGCAAATTACAAACAGTTTTCGAGAGTCTGCCATAATGATAATCCCTTTTTACATTAATAATTACCATACCATTTACAAACTAATATGGCACTATATATAAAAAAAAATGATGGAACTTACAAAAACAAACAAAAAAACATCATATGAAAAGTTAAGCAAAGAGGATTCAATATCTATCTTTATAATTAGATGATATTGCTTTCCACTTCGCTCTTACAAATATTACAAAAATATTAATGTGCCATCACCATCTTATCCCATTCTAAAATGCCATCAACTTCTAATTACGATAAAAACAAACTAACCCCTATCCCATCAAAGGAGTGAGGATAATATGACCATTTTGATCCTGAGTGAATGTGATAACTTGTCCGTAGTACATCTTGGCAATCCACTGGTACATGTTGACAATTGCAAAAGGTAGATTAGGGACTTGCCATTTAATGCGACCATCGTGATGATAGCCAGATGCATTCATCAATGATAAGGGGATGGTCATTGGGTCCACTCCATTTTGAATTGCTAGATGATTTTTAAGTTCAATCCATTGCTCCTCAAATTTCTAGATGTTCATGCAAATGTTTTCAGGATAATAAGGCCCAACACAGACAGAAAGGTTGTCCTTTTGAATTAATTCCTGACCCTCAACAATGATATTATCCTTATTTGAGAAACAGGCTATAAAATAAGGCTTGGCAGGCATAAGCAACAAAGCTAAGTTCTAGAAATTTCTATCTCCAAATAAACCCAGCCATTGTATATAAAAGGATTCAATTTCTGGATTTGCATCTATAACATTCAGACATTTTTTCAACCATTCTTTGTTTATCATCATTGCAATTTTGTATTTCTTTGTTAAGTACCATAACAAAGCCAGGGCTTCCTCAGGAAAAGTCAACATTTCTTCTTCCGGGACGTAAAGACAGTTCACAAAAGGAACATCCGGATGCCAGTCTAAGTACTTAATTGGAGCATTAAGAATCCCGTATTGGTTGTAGAAGCTATTCAACATATCACGGAGAGATTTAGTATAAAATTGAGCCAATGTTTGCTCAGCTTCATTTATCCTCACTTCAATTGGGACTTGTTCTTGTTCAAGCTGAACACTGTTAGTATCTTCTGACGACTGGTCCATTCTGACAGACTCTTTTAAACTGAACATGATTTACAGGCGTTGGATGCAGGATGCACATACATAAATGAGCACAATCATTACATCAATGACCAGATTAAAATGCATATAACATAAAACGGGAAAAAGAAAATAAAAATTGACGCAATCAAAATAATGCAAAAATGCAAAATAGTGGGTGGATAATTCCTAAACTTCCATCCTTATATCACCGGTTTAGAGGTAGGCTGTCTATATTTAATGATGGTGAAGTTGAGTTCTAGTATTAAAGGGTACGGAATAGTCAATCTGGTTAAAAGGGTCCCAAAATGAGTTATGTCTTACTGGCGTCCGTTTCCAAACTAGTAAGAACCCCTTTCAGTTAATTAAAACCAAAAGGTTGTTTTGGGTGAAAACATTCACGTACTACTCCAGGTTTCCCATGAAGGTATCGATACTTTTTTTCGACCTAACCTAACAAATGGGTAGAAAATCGAACCCGATTTCTTTGTGCGTGTGTATAATATGCATGAAAATGGCAATGATAATATAAAAACAAAGCAAAGAAATAAACAACAATATATAAGCACAACAATAATAAGATTGACCCTAATTACAAGTTAAAACTTATAATTTTATCCCCAGTGGAATCGCCAGCTGTCGCTCCCAGATTTTTCTGAGGATCGCATTCCTTTTAGGGATTTAAAATTTTATGAAGACTAGGGAACGAAAAATTTTAGCGACGAGGAGTGGTTTTTATCTTTGAAAAGGAGTCACCACCATTCATTTTGAGTGCGATTGGAACACATTAACTGGTCTGCAAATTTGTGGGTTCGGGGTCGGTTACGCGTAGGGAAGGTTATAACATCCCTACAACGTCCAAGATTAGTACTTAAATTGTACTTATATTTATATTATTTATTTATGCTTTGTTTTATTTTTGAATAAATAATTTGAAATAAAATAAAAAAATGACTCTAGAATAATAATTAATTTTTATGTTATGATTTTAAGAAATTTGGAATAAATTGGAAAAAATTGGAAAGTTGGGAGATTGGAAAATAAAATTGGAAATTGATAAATTGATTGAAAGTGCGGACTTAAGAAGGATTTGGCGAAGATGACAGGGTGAACTCAAACTGAAGGTTTGAGGAAGTGACGGGGCGAACTTGGGCTTGAGGATTTGGAAAATGATGGGGGAAACTTGGGCGTACCTAGACTAACATTGAGGAGATGATGGGGTGAACTCGGGCGAACCTGGACTAGCTTTGGGGAGATGATGGGGGGAACTCGGGCGAACCTGGACTGACATTGAGGAGATGATGGGGTGAACTTGGGCGAAACTGGACTGGCTTTGGGTAAATGATGGGGGGAACTCGGGCGAACCTAGATTGACATTGAGTAAATGATGGGGGGAACTCGGATGAACATGGACTGACATTGAGTAAATGATGGGGGGAACTCGGATAAACCTAGACTGACATTGAGTAAATGGTGGGGGTGAACTCGGGCGAACCTGGACTGACATTGAGTAAATGATGGGGGGGAACTCGGGCTTCGAACTTTTAGTTTCCAAAGGCTTACATGCCCGTAGTTCTAACGGCGAACAGAATTTGGAAAGACATGTTCATTCCCATTTTAAGGGAAAATATCGTTGTTGTTTCTTCCATTGTTATTTTTTTTTGGTAGTAAAACTTATTAGGATTAAAAAAAATATGTGGGATGAATATAGGCCGTTAGATCGTTAGTCAAACTCATTTAAAACCTTTAAATGAATTTTCCATCACATCTGTTCATTTCAATGAGATCTAATCGTAACCATTCATTTCTAATTAACCCTAAAAATCTGTTTCTTTTCCTCATTTTCTTTTTCAGCCGACATCTCTCTTCTTTCTCTCTCAACTCGTTTTCTCTCTTCTCCATCGCTCTCTCTCCATCTCCTTTTTCTAATTACTTTTTATGCCGTCAAAGCTCTCTACTATTCCCTCTAAAACGACCGAAGTTTTTTTCTTCCTTTTTCTATTTTTTTGTTTATTTTTTTCACTGGCGACCTCCATCTCCATCTTCACCGGCGATTTCTTCTTCTCCTTTTCACCTTCTTTTCTGGTTATTTTTAACAGTCCTATACCCTTCCCTTTCATTTTTCTTTACTTATCGATTTTACTATTTCTTTTATAGCTTAACTAAGAAAGAAAAAAAAGACTTTTTATTTTCGACTATTTTTAATAGATGTATCAGCGATTCTTTGCCATAGCTTAAAATAGTTAGAGCTATTTACATTTATTTTCTTCTGAATGTTTATGAGTTTCAAATACCGAAACTCAAATTTCTGGACGAACAGTGGAACTTGCTTGAGAAAAGATAAGTTTTTCTTTATTGGTTTAGTCTTTTGTTTGATTCTGTGCTGTTGGGATTTTAACTCTGTGGTTTTGATGCTTTGGCAATTGGCGACTGTCAATATGATTATTAAGTTTTGTTTTTGTGTTTGATTTGGCTTGTTGAGCCTCTGTTTTGGTTTAATATGCTGAAGAACTGTGATTTTGCGGTGAATTTTTTATGTTTGCAAAATGGAGTTCTCTGGCTAATTACATATCTAGACGGGTTTCATGATTTGACTTGGTATTTCGGTTTATTCTTATAGAGTCCCACTTTTTTTATGTGTCTGTAGTTTGCTTTGTTACTCTAATTTGGTTTTTGTTACTTCCTGGAAAGAGTTTGGTGTTGGCGAACTATCTGGGTTATTTGATAACTCTTACTGAATTTCAGAGTTTCAAATTTGCTATTTATGATTTATACCTTTTATATTTGCATTAATGAATTGATAGCTCTTACTTTCAATTCAAAGTATCAATTTATTCTGTTTAAAAGTTTATTTACACTATTGTAAATTCAGTTTTTAAGCTTATGATTTCTGTTTAACTTTCTGGCAAACTCTAAAATGATTTGCTATGAATTTGCAACATAAACTCTTAATAAGTATGAAGAGTATGAAAATAAACAAGATAAAATGAAGGAATAGGCTTATTGGAAATTACTGAAAAACATGAACAATGAGTGTTGTGTCCTTGTTGGTTATCTCTGTTGCTGATATTCTATTACCACTTTCAGACAGTCTTCTACTGCTATTTCTCTTGCCATTGCAAAATAACTGAAACGTGATTCCCTTTACTATTGACTACTTCGGATGACTTTTATTGCTATTTTGATTGTGTTTTTAGGCTATTTTTATGCTGGTTTTAAGGGTTATTTATTCTCATACTCACACTGCAGGAACCATTCTTTTTTCTATCTTAGTGCTGTATTTTCTTTCTTCTTTTTATCTCCCCACCCCTTTTTATGTTGCAGGAACCTCCTCTATATATATCAAGGCTGTTGAAGTCACGCACTTGCCTTAGTCATCTTTGATTGAAACTGATTGAGAGTATTCTTGATTGATTTCAATCAATCTTGAGTAGATCACTAACTCTGATTTTCGCCATGCTTTTACTGATTTCTGTGCTCTGCAAGATCTGTTCCTGATTTGAGAAGGAAAACGGGCCTGTTGGGCCTGATTTTGGGCTATTGTCTGCTGTAATTTTTGTTGGGATTTTTTTTTGGTTTTGGGCTGTAATGGAATTCCGGAGCCCAATTACCTCTTTTTTTAAAAAAAAAATATAAGGACCCGATTTTTTAAAGAAATAAAAGTTGGACAAATAATAAGCAGAAAAACAGATACTATAAACAGATACTATGAACAGATACGGATTTGCTTATTATTTGTCTAATCTTATATAAAAATGGCTAAAATGATGTAAAAGGGTCCTCTATATGTTTGATTGTGCAGCTGGGCTAGATTTCCAGCTCTGGGGGGTACTTTAGAACACATATCCCAATTCTAATTAGCCTCATTTTTTTTATTTTTTTATTCTTTTTGATTTTTGTATTAAATTTTAATTGTAATAAAAATGTACTCTTACAATTAATTAATAAAACACTATTATTTATAATTATGCATCCATTTATTATTTAATGTCTATTATTTATTTTAAATCAAAATTTACTTGCTAAAAATAACAAGTAAAATGCAATAAACATAAAAAGAAGATAAAACAAAATTTCATTCAAGTAAAAATAGGAATTAAGAAAGTTAAGCTCCCAAAAATGCCATTAAGTGTCACAAATGCAATAAGGGCTTGGCAAATCATTATAACAGAAGTATTTTTGAGAATGCTTTTGATTTCTAAATTTATATCATTTACTCGAATAAAAAAATATTAAATCAGTAAGAGAAAAATTATTATATATTATCTTTAAAAATATATATATATAATTATTTTAAAGGACCTGGACAAATTGGATATCTACAATCGGTAACAACTTGAAAGTGTTTATCAAACACTATTATAAAAATCAGCTGTTTGCTATCTGTTACCAACCATCTGCTATCAGCATATCGCTGCTAAATCAAACGGGGCCTTAATTGAACCCTTCATTTTAAATACTATAAGTGAACCTCATGCAACCAATGTCCACGATGACTTTTCTTATTAAAGGTGCCTTCTACGGTTACTTTATAAAATAACTGTATTTTATTATGTTTTCATCATGGAATGATATCATAACATTTTAATACAATGATGATAACATAATAAAATATAATTACTTTATAAAATGTAAAATAGCTCTAGAATTTACCTAATCTATATATATATGAAAGTAATCCCATAACATTTCAATTAATTTTAAAGCCAATTTGCTTATGTGGCAAATTTTGGTTTTTTACTATTTCTTTTTGTTTTGCATTTATTATTTGTGTCTTTAATTAATAGGTTTTAACTCATATACTCCCATGTATTTAATTAATATATAAATACATGTATATACTTTAAACAATAATTTAAAATGCATCAAATTAATATATAAGTATGTGTAAACACTTTGAATAATGATTTAAGATGCATCATATAATTTTTACACACAAATTTGATATGTATGAACAAATTAAGATTTGAAAATTTATCTATAAATATACTAACAAATTATAATTTCGTGTATAAAATATTCATAATCAATTGAAAATTTCAAATAAATTAAAATTATATATATATGAAAGTAATCCCATAACATTTCAATTTATTTTAAAGCCAATTTGCTTATGTGAAAAAATTTGGTTTTTTACTATTTCTTTTTGTTTTGCATTTATTATTTGTGTCTTTAATTAATAGGTTTTAACTCATATACTCCCATGTATTTAACTAATATATAAATATATGTATATACTTTAAACATTTATTATTTGTGTCTTTAATTAATAGGTTTTAACTCATATACTCCCATGTATTTAATTAATATATAAATATATGTATATACTTTAAACCATAATTTAAAATGCATCAAATTAATACATAAGTGTATGTAAACACTTTGAATAATGATTTAAGATGCATCATATAATTTATACATACAAATTTGATATGTATGAACAAATTAAGATTTGAAAATTTATCTATAAATATACTAACAAATTATAATTTTGTGTATAAAATATTCATAATCAATTGAAAATTTCTAATAAATTAAAATTATATATATATGAAAGTAATCCCATAACATTTCAATT
>CANYLF010860321.1:0-12958 GCA_948193215.1 Bocquillonia castaneifolia | reverse complement strand
AGGCAAAATCTGAATTTTACAAGGAATTATTATTTAAAATTAATTAAAACAAGTCCTAATCATTCTATAATTTTTGAGCAGCCTTAGTTAGGGTTTAAGCACTATAAATAGATGGAAATCAAGGCTGGAAAATTAAAATTTGTTTTCTCTCTCTAAAAATAAATAAAAAAGCTTAAAGAATTTCATGGTGAATAAGAAAACTCAAGGGCTTCAATAATTAATTCAAGATTAATTACGTTTTCTCTTTCCTTCATGAAAACAGTGAATCTAATTTCACAAATTTCTCCATCATTCAAACTATTAAAGCATTGATTGAAGATTGAAGACATAAACTTAAAAAGGTATATAATTTGTTTTTATTTTTTTAACCTTGAATTCTTTACTTTGATTAGTTTGGATTTTCCTTTTCATATAGCCATCAACTAATTATTTAAAGCATATTTAGTAATCAATTTAGATTATTATTATAGTAGAATCAGTGATTAATTAGTTTATTTAAATTAAATTTGAGTTTATATTTAATTTTCATAGAAAATTTGGGTTTTTAATGTGAAATTCGTAGCTTGAAAGTGCAACACATTCGACGAGCCATAACTTAAGTTAAAAGACTCGGAATTGAGTGATTCAAAAGCCTAAATTTAAGATAAAATCGATACCTACAACTTTAATGAAGAAGTCGTGGCTATTTGAAGATTGAAAAAAACCTGAACAGTGAGTTATAAACCAAAAGTTATGTGCAGTAGTCTTGGTTGAAATCGAAATTTTAAAATGATTAATTATTTGGAATTAATTAACACAACTTCTAATTCTTCTAGGACTTTTGCAAAACTGTAGTTAGATCTTGATAGAGATAAATAGATCAAAACAATGAAGCCGATTTAATAAAATTTTCCATCATTCATTCAAGTTATTAAAGTATCGGTTGAAAATTTAAGACCTAAAATTGAAAAGGTATATATATGAATTATTTGTTTTTTTATTAGTTTTAGTGTTTTATTTTCTATAGCCATCAACTATTTAAAGTCTATTTAGTAATCAATTTAGATTACGATTAAAGTAGAACTATTGATTAATTAGTCTATTAAAATTAAATTCGTATTTATATTGAATTTTTGTAGGAAATTCATATTTTTAATGTAAAATTTGCAGCTTGAAAGTTCAACATATTCGATGGGCCATAACGAATTAGAAGACTTAAAATTAAATGCTCCAAAGCCTAAATTCAAAATAAAATTGACATCTGCAACTTTCATAAAGGAGCCATGGCTATTTGAAGACATTAAATACCTAAAAAGTGAGTTATAAATCAATAACTTTATTTTTCTACCATGAATTCTTTTCTTTTGCTTAGTTTGGGTATTTTATTTCTTATAGCTATGAACTAATTATTTAAAGTCTATTTAGTAATTAATTTAGATTAATTATACTCTTTTAGAGTAGAATTAATGATTAATTAGTGCAGACAAGGAGGGGTTGCCTCAGAGCCTAAGCCATGGCTAGCAACTACGGCACTATGTGTTCAACAACATGGCTGAAGTGGTAGTCGCCACCCGAACTGACATCGGGAATGTCTTTCATGGTGTACACCTCGGTTCCTCTAAGAATGCGAAAGGTGCATTGACCTCAAAGAATTCTAGGATCGGACTTATGCATTCCTAGAGTGTGATTCTTTACCCAATACTCTTAGTATTATGCCAACCTTCATTTCTTCTAATAAGCAATAATAATACATAACATATTATCACCTATCTCTTACATACATGCAAGTAATAGTGAGTTTTTAATAACAAACAAGGGTTAATTTTAACAATTACCAGCCATTAATTAAAGTTAGTGTGGATAAGGAAGGGTTACCTCAGTGATCTAAGTCATGCGACGACCACGACACTGTGCGTTTAGCATACGAGAGCTAATAGTGTGAGTCGCCACCCGAACAGGCATCGGGAAAAGAAATTGGTGTGCGTCTTGATTCACTTAAGAATACACAAGACACTAAATAAACACAGAGATTCCAAGATCGGACTTATGCATTCTCAAGGCGTGATTCTTTACAAGCAACTTATAGGATTATATCTACCTTCGTTTCCACTACTTAAAGAAAGTAAAACATACAAGAACATTCTTACATTTTACAATATTTAAGCATGCAAAATGGTGAGTTTCTATACAAGCAAGAATTAGTTTTACATTACCAAAACATTATTAGTTCAAATTACATGCAAAGAGTGAGAGCAAATACCGCCAACATATCAACACAACCTTAGTTGCTACCATTTTAGCCTAAAGATCACCAAATAGCTTATTAGGCTCATTTCATGCATTGTTTCACCTATTTCTTATCAAAGAAGGTATTACTTAGCTTATCACTACATTCCACATGAAATTTTTATGCACAAAGTTTGTAGAGCACTGGGGGAGACTTTATAGGGCCAACACCACTCTTTTGGAGTAGTGAGCAACCAACGCCACTCTTGGGAGTGGCATTGGAACCAACGCCACTCTTAAGAGTGTCGTTTGTGCCTTAACCACTCAGACTAGTAGAGTTGCACACGCAGGGAACAACAAAAAACATTGAAAAATGCAACTTTCGGGTTTACCAAGCCTCAAAAATTGGTAGAAAACTCAACCAAAACACAAATGCATGGTGCAAACAACCTAAAAACAATGTCTATATGGCACAACCCAACCTAGCATGCATCTAGACAATCAAATAACATACAATTGACATTCACAGTGACCATAAAATGCACAGCTTTCATGAATCTTCATAATACATGCTCAAACCATTCAAACCACGTTCTGACAATCCAAAACAACCTAGTATAATCTCTAAACAATGAAAAAAAATACATTATAGCATGTAAATCAACCATTTACATCATGTCAATAACTAACAATGAACATGCTCCGAATGCAGTAAATGTGTAGTGCACTGCATATTCATGAAATCAACTGAAATGAATCAAATCATGCAAGAATGTTTTAGAAGCCATCTATAAGCCACAAAATCATTCATAATGGCAGCAAAATATCAAATCATAAAATTCAAATGATCTACTGTGAATTTTCATTGAAAAACAAAAAAAAACATGTAGTATACTGCAATTTCACCAAATCAACAAAAATCAATTAAGATGCCTTTAATTCATGTAAAATCATGTTAGAATCATTTAGAAACAGCCTAAAACACAATCTAAAACAATTTTCACAATAAAAAATGCATTAAATCAAAAATCTAAAAAATTCTACATACAGTGCACTGTAGACAGCCAAAATCAAATAACAATCATTTAAATTCATTCATAATCATGCAATCATGCCATAAAATACTTTAATTGAATAAATCTAACATGAAAACACATTACAAATCAATAAAACAAAAATCAAATGAAAAATGCAAAAAAACACAATACGTACGTTCAAAACCATTTTCACGGCAAAATGGAGCAGATGAATATCATGATTCATACAATGAATGCAAATCACATTATTTTCACAATAATTATAAAAAAAAATCAACAATTAAAAGAATTTAGAGCACTTACAGTGATGATAAATGAAACTCCAAATTCAACAGCCAAGCTTTGAATAGAACTTCTATGGGAAAGCTTGATTTCCCTCAGTTGTGAGTTTTTTTTTGGCTTTTTTTGTTGTTTTAATCACGTACTATTCTATTTTCTTTGTTTTCTATTGTTCTTTTCTCTTTCTTTAACTCAAAAAAAAAAAAAAAGAAAACACTTACATAAGCTTTTTCTCTAAATTGTGTAAAACTAGTAATCTTTCCAAAAAATTGCCAACCTCTGTAAAAGCAATTGAGCGTGCCTTTTATAGGCAGTGGCTCTATGTTTTTCTTGATTACTAAGAAAGAGGAATTTTGAATTTGAAAAGGTGATGGATTGAACAAATCTTCTATTAATTGATTTTGAAAACAAAGATTTATATAAATCATGTTCAGTTGCATTTGAATTTCAAATTAAAAGCATCTGTAAGTTAAAGAGAATGAATTTGAGCTCTCAATTAATTTTAAGGCCAAAAGAGCTTAATTAATTAGTCAAAAGGCCAGCCCATAACATTTAAATGAAATATAAAGCCAATTCCAACATTTAGAACCACAATCCAGGCCTAGCATCAAACCAAGCCCATTAACATGGCAGCAGATGTTCTAAGCCTATTTTGGAGACCTAAATGTCAGAACTAGAAAAACTATATTAGAGACAAAAACGTGTAGAATGGCCCAATTTACTATCATAAGTTTCAGGCCATTTTGAGGCTTGTATGAAAAGACATGATGAAAACAATGCACGATTTTATTTTTAAATGATTTTCTGGCTTAAAACAATGCATTTTCAAATCTGAAATTCATTTTGAACCATTACATGATTAAATGAAAGCCATAATAACTCTACTTATACCTTGTGAGCATAAGTGATCATCATTGGGATGTCCGAGCTGCTTCCCTATTCCTGCATCCAAAAATTAGGTGTTTACAATTAGTTAGCATGCATAAGTCATAGCAACACATCAACACATCATCACAACCTAGGGTTTTTACCATTTTAACCTAAAATGATTACCAAATAAGTTTTAATATCCAATTTCATGCATTAAAACACCTAAACAGTTACCCAAGAAGTTCTAGAAGCTTACCTTATCGCTGCATTCCATGTGAAAGCTATTGTAGATTCATAAACGGGCCAATACGCTACTGATCCAGGCCCAATGCCATAAGGGGAGCAAAAAAAGGGGCCAACGCCACTAATGGGAGTGGCGTTTAGGCCCAACGCCACTCACCTACAGGCGTTGGTGCCCAACGCTACTCTTGGCTGTGGTGTTGTGGCCATGAACAACCAGAGTGCAAAACTAGATAAAAAATGAAATTTTCGGGTTTACCAACCCTTGTAAGAAAATGAATCTGGAAGCACTTGAGAACCCTCAGATCTATTCTAGAGCATCTTTTTGGTTTCTTTTCTTGACTTTGATTGTTAGGAATGCAGAAAAGATTCAAACTTTGATGAAAGTTTGAAGCTTTCAATGAGAAAAGATTGAAACTTGATTGTTTGAATGCTTTTTTGTGCTTTTTTGTTTAGTGTTTGTACGTGCTTTTTTAATTTTGATTTTTGATTGTGCCTCCTTCTTGTGTTCTGATGTACGTGCTTTTTTATAAAATCATATAACATTCAACTTACATTATGTTTGAGTCAAATTATTAACACCATAAAACTTTCCCCTCTTCAAATCTAGTCCCATTCTCCGTTGGAGTCTTGCCTTTCTATAAGCTAGGATTTGATAAGCTCTTTTAGGATCTAAACACAAAAATGATAAAGAATAAAATGAGAAATACATTTTTATATCAGCTATAGTAACTAAATAAATTGAAAAAAATTTAGAGATTCACCTTGTGATAAAGTCTCACTAACATCAAAAAAATTTTTACGTTACACCATCTTCCATGTGATGTTGATTTCCAACTCTTAATGACAATGATGACGACTCAAATTTTCATTTCATCTCTAAACAAATATTTCAAAGAGATTCAAATGAAAAAGACAACTTGCAAAGGGAAAAAGGTGAAGCAAAACCAAAGAACAAACCTTTACGAACTATCAATTTATAAGAAGGAAATTATCAACAGGTTTATTAACGACTTGGAAACTTAAAAGATAAATAACTGAAAAAAGAAACGTTAGGAATATGATAGGTGAAGATACTTAAAAGACAAACAATATATTAAAAAAGGTTACGAATACGATAAGGCAAAACATATTAAAACATGATAATTTAAGCCAAAACTAAGAAGTATAACCATTTCTTGATGCTCTTAAGTACCATTTGGATCCTTCATTGATGCAAATGGTTGTGAATTCTTTGATGCAGGAATTTTTTACTCTGAATTGAAAGTGATTATTGATAGCAAAGAAACTCAAAAAAATTCCTTGAGTTTCTTTGTCCTTGAACATTTGACCTTTGTGAATTTCCTCTTGTCTAAAATTGCTGACAATAAAACAATCTTCAGTAGAAGTTTCTCCTTTATGCTGCATCATCTCTTTATTGATCACTTCATTGCTTAAAATGTCAGCAAACCCAACTATATCTGTAGTAATCGGATTACTAGGTTCATAAATTTTATTTGTGAATCTTTTGTTGTTGTTGAAGATTCATCAACTCTATCTTCCATAATATTCTGATTCAAGCACACATATAATGGATATGATTTCATATCTGGTTCATTCTCCTTCATTCCAACATAAAAATCCATGCATTCATCATCTTCAATTTCTAATACCACATCCGAATCTTTCAGCTTGTATTTGATATTCAAAATTGTTTCAGATTTGTTGAATTTCAATACATTCGACATCAATTCAGTCAATTCTTGGAAATTCATATTTCCTTTTAAAAAGGCTCCTTTGACTTTAAAATTCTTGAAGTTGAATTTTTCGTCCCATTCTCCATTGTAATAAATCAAAACTGGTATTTTTTTGCATTTCTGTAATCAAGAAAAACACACAATTCATCAATAAATTAATTATTGATTTTTATAAGTTAAGTATAAAGGAAGTACACAGGAAGTAAATCCAAAAAATCACAAGTATATTGTAAGTACATTTCAAGTACCTTAAGTACACTATATAAAATTAGCTAATTTTTATCTGTATCTAAACAAAAAAAAGTTTCTAAACTCTATTGAATTTTATTAATCAAGTACGCCAGAAGTATGATGCAAGTGCACAAGAAGAAAATAGACAAGAACCTTTTACAGAATTTAAATTTAAAGTTAATGCTTATTATTAAATATTAATTTTGATTATTTGCAATTACCTTATTATTCAAAAATATTGAAACTTTTCAACAGGTTTACGTTTTTTCTGATATCATAAGTTAAAGTATATTGGAAGTTTATTCCTTATTATTTGCAGTTATGTGATTTTTAAATTTATAGTTAAAGTATATTGGAAGTTTACTATAAGTTTAAATGAAGTATATTGTATATAAGAAAGATTTTGCAAGAAAATGGAAATATTTGATAGAAATAGAAATTTATTTGAGAAATTAAATTAAAGTTTGTATTTCATATAGATATTATGTATTTACAACTAAATTTTTGACAACAAACATAAATAATTTGAAAAAATTAGCTTCAAAAATCTTTGAATTCATGAATAATGCGCATCCCTTGTTTCATAGTTAAAGTATATCGAAAGCTTACCATAAGTGTATATGAAGTATACTGTATATAAGAAAGATTTTGCTAGTAACTGGAAAACCTTCGATAGAAATAGAAATTTAATTTCGAAAATCAAAGTTTGTCTTTCATATAGATATTACGTAATTACAACTAAATGTTGGACAACAAACATAAATAATTTGAAAAAATTAGCTTAAAAAATCTTTGAATTCATGAATAGTACACGTTACTTCTTTCATAGTTAAAGTATATTGGAAGTTTACCATAAGTGTACATGAAGTATATTGTATATAAGAAATATTTTTCCAGAAAATGGAAAATGTTCGATAGAAATAGAAATGTAATTCAGAAAATTGAAGTTTGTATTTCATATAGATATTACGTATTTATAACTAAATTTTTGACAACAAACATAAATAATTTTAAAAAATTAGCTTCAAAAATCTTTGAATTCATGAATGATACGTGTTCCTTCTTTTTAAATCTAGAGAATTAATTTTTTTTTGTTGAAATTTTAATAAATAAGATAAATAAAGCTTATGATATGTATGTACACTTACAAATTTTAAAATTAAATTTTAGACTAATTAAATATTTTAGTCTAATGTTTATTTAGATTATTTAAATGTTTTAATCTAAAAAAAATCAAATGAATTTTAAACCAATCAAATATTTTGGTCTTTTAAATATCTAGATTAATAAAGTGTTTTAATTTAGATAAAATCAAATAAGTTTTAAACCAATCAAATATTTTGGTTTATAAAGGTTATAGAATAAATAAATGTTTTAGTCTAGATAAATTCAAGATGATTTTAAGCCAATCAAATATTTTGGTTTAAGAATATTCTAGATTAATTAAATATTCTAGTCTAGATGAAACAAATGAGTTTTAAACCAATCAAATATTTTGGTTTATAATTTAAAATTAAATTATTTTAATAGCCAATCAAATTAAGCTATTAGGATAATGATAACTAAATAATATTTATCTTAAATATTATTTATTTAAATATGATGCAGTAGAACCAATCAAATTTAATCATTGGTTTAATTAAACCAATTAAATTACATCTTGATAAATGATGATGAAGTTTAACCAATCAAATTGCATCAAGGTTGTTAAATTAAATTGTACAACCTAGAAGGTGATAAGTCTTATGAGTTATAAAATTACTTAAATGACCTTCACCAAACCCCTATAAATAGAGGTGCTCCCCTCATTCATTAAACACATACGAAGTCTTCACATCAAGCTGCAAGTAAAAGCTCTGAAACTCTTCAAGTTCAACATCATTATTCTTCAAGTTCATCATTGGTGTTCTACATCAAAAATAAAGTTTTGATTCAAGATCAAGCTTCTCAAGCCCTTGAATCCTGTTCTACATCAAAATCAAGTTGTGATTCAAGATTAAGCTACATCAGCCCTTGAATCAAGTTTCTTCTACGAAATTCGAATTAGAGGATTAGAAGTTCTTTGTAACAAGAATTTTTGTACTAGAGATTGTAGTCCACTTCAAATCAATAAATTCAATTTATTCCAATTTTTTTAGTTTGATTTTTCATGCTAAGAAATTTGTGTGTACAAATTTCTGGCACGCCCAGTAGGACTATCTCTACCTCTCATCTCCTATTTCGTCAAATTCAACTTAAACAACCATGGTATCAAAGAAAAATGACATTAAAGCTTCAAACAGCGTCGTTGATGCCGAAAAGAAGAACAACATCGAAGCGTCTAAAAGCTACAATCTGCATTCTTGATCTACTCAACTTCAAACTCCAATTGCTTCACACTTTGGATCCACTTCCAGTCATAGTTCTAAATCTGTGATAAAAGCTAAGTCAGATCAAGAACTCCACCAGCAAACTACTCTGATGCTTCAACAATCAGGTTTACCTCTACAATTTGAAGAGGAAGAGCATGGAGTGTTTCTAGAGTCTACTTCAATGAAAGGATCAAAAGTTGATTCTCCATTCATGTATGATGATGAAGAGAAAGCTCCAAGTGGTAGATTTACCCCAACTTCTCCCCATCAAAGTTCATCTTCAAAACATGCTTCCCATGCTATGGTGGTGATGATGACCAACAATGCTTCAATGGAAGAACAAATTGCTAATCTTAGTAAACATGTAGAAGAACTCCTAAATAGTTCTAGAGAAAAGGATGCTCAAATCGCATCTTTGATAACTAGGTTAGCAAATATAACTAACAAGGGAAAAAGATGGTTTAGGTGATGATAAGAAGGATGAAGAAGAAGGAGAAGGTAGCAGTGACGGTAATAAGGTGCTTTCTCCTGCTCAAATTAAAGAACTCATCAAAGAAGTTGTGAAGGATCATGTTGAAACTTCACCTCCGCTTTCTTGCTCATATACAAAGCCATACTCTCAAAGAATTGATCAGCTAAAAATGCCAGCAAACTATCAACCACCAAAGCTTCAACAATTTGATGGTAAAGGCAATCCAAGACAACATGTTGCTCATTTTGTTGAAACTTGCAACAATGCTGGTACAGATGGTGACTTGATAGTCAAGCAATTTGTTTGATCACTCAAGGGGAATGCCTTCGATTGGTACACACATCTTAAAGCTAGTTCAATTGATAATTGGGAACAGTTAGAACGTGAATTCCTTAACCGTTTCTATAGTACATGCCTAGTAGTTAGCATGATTGAGCTCACTACCACCCGCCAATGGAAAGATGAATCTGTTATCGATAAAATACAAAGGTGGAGGAATCACAGCCTAAATTGCAAAGATCAACTCTCTGAGACATCTGTTATCGACTTGTGTATCAAAGGAATGAACTGGGGTCTACGCTACATTCTTCAAGGAATCAAGCCAAGCACCTTCGAGGAATTAGCTACTCCTGCTCATGATATGGAACTTAGTATTTTAGATGCTGGAAATCAAAATCTTCTAGTACAAGATCTTAAAAAGGCTAAGGAGAAGCAAGAGCCACGCAAGACTACAAAGCCAGCTTCTAAAACTGAAAACAAGCAGTCTATGGCCATCAACTCTGTTCCTATCAAAATCAAATCTAAGTCCAAGAAGAGGCCTGAGTTCAAGTCTACTTCTATGCAAGATCAAGCCAAAAAGAGATCTTCTTTGAAAGAAAGATAAGAGAAGAAGTATCCTTTCCCAGATTCAAATGTATCAAGCATTCTTGATGATTTACTCTAAGCCAACCTTATTGAGCTTCTAAAAATGAAGCGTCCAGAAGAAGCAAACCGAACTGATGATGCAAACTATTACAAGTACCGTCGTTTGATCAATCATCCAGTTGAAAAATGCTTTGTTTTGAAAGATAGAATTATGGAGTTGCAAAGGAAAGGAGAAATCACCTTTGATGAGGAAAATGCAAGTTCAAATGCCACCATGATTTCTGACCTCAAGATGAATGCATTTATAATAAACTTTGGGTCTCTAGATCCAATTATTATTGAAGTTTCTTCTCATCATGATATAGCAAGCTCACAAGCTCAGCCAATCACTCAATATCTATATGGGGGCATCACTCCAAAAGGAGAATATAATGATGAAGGATGGATTCTTGTCACTCGTCATAGAAGTCAGAAGAAAGTCACTTCTAAGTCAAAGTCGACTCCTAAGCGAATCAAGATAATGAGAAAGCCTTCAAGAATTCCACAATGTGAGAAGGCGAGAAAAGTTTGTCGCTCCCCGGCCTCTTGAAGATCTTCAGTTCAAATATTATTTATTTAGAAATTTTAATTTTGGTGGAGATTTGGGAGCGAATAAATTAGCGACTAGAGAGGTTTTTTTTATTTTTGAAAGGGAGTCGCCACCAATCATTGTGAGTGCGACTAGAACACTTAAATTGGTCTGCAAATTGATGGGTTCGGGGTCGGTTACTTGTAGAGAAGGTTATAGCACCCCTATAACGCCCAAACTTGGTACTTAAATTGTGCTTATATTTTATTATTTATTTATGCTTTGTTTTATTTTTTATAAATAATTTGAAAATAATAAGAAAAATATATTTGACTCCAAAATATAATTAAGTTTTAAATTACAATTTAAATCTAAGAATTTTACCCAATCCTAAAGTATAATTCAAAATTATGACGATTTTATGAAAATTATAAAAAATTGGAAAACTGCAAAATAAAAAAAATTAAGAAATTAGGAAATTGGGAAATTGGAAATTTTGTGAAAATGGAAAATTTAAGAACTTGGACTTGACTTCAGAATTTAATTGCCGAAGGCCTACGTATCCGTTTGACGGGATCAAAGTCCACGTAGTTCGAATGATTGAAAATGATTTAAGAAATATTTTTTTGAAAGGGCGGACTTGACTTCGGGATTTGAGTTTCGAGTTTCGAAGGCCTACGTACCTGTTTGACGGGATCAAAGTCCACGTAGTTCGAATGATTGAACATGATTTAACATATATTTTTTTGAAAGGGCGGACTTGACTTCGGGATTCGAGTTCCGAAGGCCTACGTACCCGTTTGATGAGATCAAAATCCACATAGTTCAAATGATTTGTAAAAGGTGGTGAAAAATGATATCACTGAAATTAAAATTTTTAGAAAAGGCAGGCTTGAGTTTAGGAATTTGGCTCCTAAACGCCTACGTACCCGGTTGACAGGATCAAAGTCCGCGTAGTTCGAATCTAAAGAGATTTGATTTTATGTGGTTTCAAAAGAGAAAATTATGTTTAAATAATAATTATTTCCTTATTTGAGGAAAATTATCATTATTATTTTTATTATTTCAATTATATCTTTTATCCAAAAGATATAATCTACTTTTGTTATTTCAATTTTTTTCAATTATATCTTTTAATGTATAAAATATAATTTACTTTATCATATTTAGAAACAAAATATTGAATTAAAACTTTCATTTAAGAATTGACAATAATTTAATTGTTTCATTTATATATTTTTATTCAATTGATTCTTTTAACCAAAACATACAATTTAGTTATTATTGTTTTTATAGATGTAATTTTTCAATTATATTTTTCACCTGAAAAAAATAAGTTACTATTTGAAAATTTATATTTAATCCTTTCACTTAAAGGAATTTATATGATTTATATTTTTTATATTATTTTATGGTAAGTGATTTTCGGTTATTTTATCTATAACCTACTTTTGTTATTCTTATAGAAATAAAAATATTTAATATAATTAAATTAATTATGCAATCAAATTGATGAATGTAAATTTTGTTATATTTTATATTTTTACATTTTTGTTCAATTATATCTTTTGCCCGAAAGATATAATTTACTTAAAAATTTGTCTTTTGTTATTTTTAATTATATATGATAGTTTTAATTATAAATTTGACTTAAAAATTTCTTATTTTAATTAATAATAATTAACTTACTAAAAGGGAGAAAATTATTAAGGATTGTGTAGGGAATAATATGGATCATTAGATTAAAACCCATACCCATCTAAACCATTAAATAAACTTTAAATCCTATCCATTCATTTTTATTCCTTTCTAATCCTAACCATCCAAACCAAATAACTCTAAAGACCAAATCTTCTCTCTCCTTCCTTCTCTACAGCATCTGACCCTTCTTCATTCCCTCACCCTCTCTTCATCTTTCCTTCTCTTACTTTTATCTTTTCTTTCCCCTTCTTTTCTTCGACTGCTACCTGCCGAAGCTCCTTTCCCCCCCTCCATTTTCTTTTTCTCTTAAAGTAATTCACACACACATGCATTTTCCTTTCAACTGAGACCTTCAATCTCTCATGAAATTTTCACTACCATTTTCGAATTAACAAGAGCTTTTT
>CANYLF010860064.1:0-16367 GCA_948193215.1 Bocquillonia castaneifolia | reverse complement strand
CGCGTGATAGAGATTGAAGACAATGATTATTTATTCTATTCGAACATTTACCAACCCATGGAGAATATATTTATAATTCAGCAACACGTTAAGGAATTCATGAAATTAATATGATAAGCATACGAAATTGAATGAATTCATACGTATTTCTTAAACCAAGAACAGAATTCATTCTCTGTCATGGTACTGATGCCTTCACCTTTTAAATTTGGCTAGCGCGCACAAGTTTGAGAATGATAAATGCTACAAAGATGAAATTAAAAACTTTAGTGCATGGAATTAGTTATAAAAGGAAAGAAATTCTTAGGGAGTATATTTACTTACTCGATGAAAGGTTAAACTTCTGGACAATTCAATAGGACATACAACTAAGCTGCTTTATATTCATCATCTCTCAAGTATCATTTTCCCTTAGCACCTATGGGTTTTACCGGGAGGCTTGAATATTTCAAACATTTCATCAGGGAGATCATCATCGACTTGCACCTCATTCCGCTTTTCCTTTTCAGGAATAGTCGGATCCCCCTCTTTGAAATAAAATGATGTAAATTTTGTAGCTTCATCTATCAAGTATCCAACCGAAATGGAATAGTCGGATCCCCCTTGAGCTTTATTCATTATTTTGTTCTTTAGCTTCCTCAAGTATCTAGATAAATACAATTAGTGTGTTAATGGGAAATATTATAGTTTTTTAATTAATTATAATTTTATTTTTTAACCGTGAAAATTATAATTAATTAGTTTTTAATATTAATATACCTTTCAGGTGGATACATCCAACGGTAATGCACAGGACTAGCAATCAAAGCTTCATAAGCCAAGTGCACCGGAAGATGTTCCATTGAATCAAAGAAACTGGGTGGGAAGATTTTCTCAAGATTGCACAACACCACTGGAATTTGCTCATCCATTATCGTCAACTCTTCTACATTCAATGACGATGCTATGAGCTACCTGAAATACTGTGAGAGTTTGGTTATTGACTCCCATACTTTGTTCGACAACAATTCTCGAAAGGCAATTGGCAACAATCATTGCATGAAGATGTGACAGTCATGGCTCTTCATCCCAAATATCTTCAGTTTGTTTGTGTCCATACACCGCCCCAAATTAGATGCATATCCATATGGGAACTTCAGTTCTTTAATCCAATCAAACAATTTAATCTTCCTCTCCTTCCCTATAAAATATGGGGCATTTGAATACGAACCATTTGCCAGTTTTGCAAGCGTTGGACGATTGCAGTACATATTCAATTCTTCTATGGACCTTGCCGTGTCCTTCATTTTACTAGGAATATTCAACACTGTATTGAAGATGTTGTCAAACACATTCTTCTCTATATGCATAACATCGAGATTGTGTCTGAGTAAATGTTCAACCTAGTAAGACAAATCCCATAAAATACTTCTCTTGTACCAACCACAGTTCCTACTAAGTGCTTCATTCACTTTTTGGGCATCAACTTCAGTCACCTTCATCAAACCAATATTATTTAGTTCCAGAAGAATATTATGCCTTGATTTAACCCCCTTGAAAAATTTATTGACTTTCACCTCTCTTAAAAAGCCTTTAGTGTTACGTCTGTAATCATGATTCAATGGTAAAAATTTCCTATGGTTGTCAAACCATGACTGTTTTCTGTTCAAACTAAGTATGAATGAATCAGAATCTTCCATACAATAAGGACATGTTGTCTTACCTGCAGTACTCCAATCAGACATCATCGAATAAGCAGGAAAGTCATTTATTATCCACATTAACACATCATGCATATTAAAATTCTGCTTCTTCATAACATCATACGTCTGAACCCCCACAGACCATAAACTTTTCAACTCCTCTATTAACAGTTGCATGAATACATCAATCTTCCCCTTCAGATTGTTTGGCCCGGGAATTAACAAAGTCAAGAACATGAATTTCTCATTCATTGACAAGCTTGGAGGCAAGTTATACGGCATTACAACCACAGGCCATAGGGAATATTGTTGTCCGGATTGACCAAATGGATGAAAACCATCTAAAAATAACCCCAATCAGATGTTCTACACCTCCGAAATAAAATCAGGGAACTTACTGTCAAAATGCTTCCAAGCAGGTGCGTCTGATGGGTGACACATCTTTCCACCTTCCATGACATGCTCTACATGCCATCTCATTTCAGTAGCAGCTGTAGATGATGCAAACAACCTCTACAGACGAGGTGTTAGAGGAAAGTAATACATCTTCTTATGAGGGGTCTTCAACTTCCTAGCAACCACCCTCTGACCAGAACCCACAACCCTCTTCTTATAACGGGCATGTCCATAAAACTTACAGTTATTCAAATCTTTACCCAGAATATTATGTAGTTATTCATACATTAGTGAATTACTTCAACCGGCAGACCCTGCCCTTTCACTAGCTTCTTTGTGCTATAAAAATCATGGGGCATCAAATTATCAGCCGGATGTAACTCTTGTGGGAACTCAAACATGTCATCAAACCATGCTTGTGAGCACTTATGTCTGCACTTTATTTTCAACATCCTAACAGCAGCAAACAATTGTGAATGATTTGTGTTACCTTCATAAATCAGTTTATCCACAGCTCGAATCATATTATAAAAATTTTATGCTTCAACATTAGGTTCCTCTTCAATTAGTTCAAGAATGAAATCTGGACCCGCAACTTCTTGAACCATTGTATGGTACGAAGTTTGATTTGTACTCTCAGACTCGATCTCAAGTTGATTCACATTTGACGGACCAGCTACATCCCTAACTGTATGTCTATGTTTGATAAATTCCTTCTCACCATGGTATTTTCAAACATAATAATCCTCCACAAACCCATACCTATACAAGTGAACTTTCACCTTGTCCACGTGAAGAAACTGCTTATTCCGGCACTTCGGTCTAGGGCATGGACACTTGATATGTGTGACGTCATTCACAAGCTCCGGATGCTACAATGCAAACTTAACAAATCCATCAGCCTTATCCACCCATTCACTTGAAAGGAAACCATCAATAATTCGACCCTCGTACATCCACTTTCGATCTTCCTCTATATCTCAAAGATATAAAATTTTAGGAATCGTTCATTAATTTATTCTTATTATCATATAAAGTTAACATATCAGAATTTATGGGAATGGAACCTAAAACACTTCACCGTCCAACATTTTTTTCTCTTATGCAAAGGTAGGCCCTAATCCATTTACAAAAGCAACGTGAAAAGCGTATCACGATTGCATGACATTTGTGCAAATTTCAGCAGCCTTTCGGCGTGGTTCTTCAATTACACTATTCAAGATATATAAAAAATAACGCAACACATGACTAGTATAGCGAAATTGAATTATATGGTATATATCTTAATGTGTAGTCGGAGAACAAAACCAAAAGGCACCAAAATGTATATACACAAAAAATATCAAGAAGCGATAATTGTCATGACCCACACCCGGGTTACGTGACCGGTGCCAGGTAACGGGAAAACTATATACTACCGGAACCCGTGGCTAGTCTGAAACCTGATAAACATCACATATGACATAATGTACCAGAATTACCTATTCTGGTTTCACAAAATAAATATAAAGCCATCAATATCCAACGTATAATAATTCATAATAATTATCTAAAATGATAACATAACCAGCTTACTAGCTAGTGCCTCACAGGCTAAAACCATCCAACATAAACATAAATCATTCAAAGATAACATATCATAAATTTATAATGACAATACATATCCAATGAAACCATAGATTAAGCATTCTAACATAATTACGCTACTATTGCAGCTGCTAGATCAAATAAATTCAAATATTAGTACTTGAACGTACTCAAAATGGCCGGTGAAGAAGAAGACCGGCGGAGAGGTTTACTGATAGAGGTCTGAAGAGAATCCTGAAAAATTAAATTGAGGGGAGTCAGACCTCACTGAGTGAATTAAGTTCATACTTATGAAATGCAACCTAATACACACAAGCACACATAATATATTATAAATACTACTATACATACAAGCACACAGATGAATGATTCAATCATAGCATACAAGGCGGATGATTGAGATAGAACACCTAACTGACTTCTACCCCAACCCTATCATAATAATTCACTTAAATCCACGTGGGTCTCTTTTTCCAATATATCTCATCTGGCGCCCGTGAAGCCTTCACCGAGCAAGCCGCAATGCAAAACAAATAAAAGGATCAGTGTCTGGTAAGCCCTCTTTGAGCAAGCCCCGTCCTGAGTTCATACCATACCACATACCTGACTTATGTGTGCACACAGCTTGGTAACACCCACCAGGTAGCTCATCCCATAACGATCCTCCAGCCGCAAGCACAACAATCCACAACAATATTCACAGAATATGCATAACATATATAATACTAATAATAATGATAATGAATAGTAATAATAAAAATAATACTAAAAATAATGATATGCATTATGCTTTGGAAATGTATAATACGATATTATGCTTAATAAATGTAAATCTAACAGCAGTTCATAAGCATGAATTTAACTCACAGGACGAGTGTGCGCTCCTGAACCACTGACCCTGTCTCTGGTTCTGCTACTCTCTACAGAATATATATAAAAGAATATGATTTAGATAAAAACATAACCTAACTCCTAATTTAATCTAGATTACTATATAAAGATCAAAATATATAATATCAACCTATAACTATATTACATTAATTCATTTAGTTCATTAAACCCGATATCACGTTTTATGAGAAAATTCTAACGGAAATTTGGTAGAACCTTCCCTGTAAAACGGACATCTCTCCATTGAAGTGGAGCCAATCCTACATAAAAATGAAACTTCTATATTCATAACCAACTGCCGGGCCTACCAATTTACCTGGACTTACTAAACATAACAGTTATAGCATCAACAAGCATCATCTATATTTATTCATTATTGAACTTATCGCACCATTTATTATCTATCATTATATACTTATATAAAGTCCATCCAGTCCTTAACATTCTGGTAATCAAGTATCTCGTTATACGGTCTAATCGGTCCTAATATCCAATTAATTAATTTGATTATTAAATTCATCCAATTCGATCTCAATTCGAGTTAAATATAACTTATAAAACATGCTTATAAGATATAAAACATCTAAACAATCAAATTAAACGTGTAACACGTAAATCGTGAACTTCCATACACCGACAATTTACTTCCAAAATTTCTAATTTAAAAACTAAGCATCATATGCCTATACGTCCTTTATTAAAGTTGTCTGAAATATTTTTCTGGATTTTTAAAAAAAATAAAAATAGATTTTTAGGCTGGGGTCCACCACCACCGCCTATGGTGGCGCGTGGACTTCACGTGCCGCCCTTGGACGGTGGCCAATGGGCCCTAAACTTACTCGTTTGAGCAAAACAACGTGAAGCATCTTCGTCGGCCCGACATGCTTCTTTCTTCCGTTCACCGGTTAAATCACCCTTCCAGCATCGCGGTCTGCATCCATCAATACCTACTCAAGCCGATCTACTCATTTGTGACCTCAATTTCTATTAACAATGGCTAGAACGCCATGAACAACCAAAACCCCCATTATCAAAACTATTGAAGCTTTGTCTATCTTCTACAGGTCACCAAACATCAAATTACTTATACCAACAGTTAGGGAATTCCAAGAGCTTCATTTTGATATAAGGCTCGTTGAAAATGGTGGTCTGTGGAAGGAGAACGGAAGGGAAGAAGGAGACGGGCTACAGTGGTAGTTCAGGGAAAAGGTGGGTACTGTAGTAGTAATTATCTTCTAAAGTTTTAGTTTCAATTGAGCCCATCTGCTGAGTTGGGCATATATAAAATGAAGTTTTCAAGTTGCAGTTTATTCTTTTTTATCAATTACATTTTATCCTTAATTCGGTTTCATCCCAAATTTTTACAGCAAGCTCAGGAATATATTTAACACGTCCATGCAAATTTTTAGCTTAAATGGACATCCGTAACTACCATTTTTAATTTTTAAAGATTAAAGCTTAATTAATTAATTCCCGAATTAAGATTTAATTAAACCGAGAAAATTATTTATATTACATATATATATATATATATAAAGTTACCCAAAATAATATTTACTTATTTTAGATAAGTTAAATAAATAACTAAACAATTAAATAAAAATAGTAGTAATAATAGAAAGAAATAGAAACTAATGGAAACATTAAAAGATGAAAGTGAAATCATTAATTAAGAAATTTTAATTTTTATGGTAAATTGTAAATTTTTAAATTAACTTATAAATTTTTGTTTTTTAATTAGAAAATAGACCATTGTTAAAAACCTAAATAGATTTGAAAGTTACAGTTATTACATACTTTCCCTTTTATATAAATTTCATCCTTGAAATTTCAAAACAACTGTTTATCGAAAAATCGTGAGTTTTTCAGAAGCAAAAATTCTTAGTATATGCCAAATATACTATTAACTTTAATACTAGATACTATTTTATAAACCGATTAAAATCCTAATATAATACACACACACACACACACACACACACACACACACATATAGATATATTATTCTAGTTTATGACCATAGGTTCTATAAATATCCAAAATCCTTTTTAGGACATCTCTCTTTGCATACTATCCTCCACAATTTGTATAGTCCTCCCCAATTATCTATATCTCTGATGGTAAAAAGCCGTACTACAATCTAACATAATCTCCAAAGCTGACTGCAGTTCTCTCTAGGACATTGAGGTAAAAATAGAATTTCTGTCTGAAATAATGGACTCTAGAACTCTGTAGGTGTACACTCTCAGAAATATATAACTCCACCAACCTCTTCACGGTATATTTTTTGTTTACAGGTATAATGTGGGCTGACTTAGTCAACCTTTCAATAATCACTCAGATTAAGTCAAGGTAACCCGGTTACAGGGTCCATTGTAATCATATCCCACTTCCACTCAGGGATAGGTAGTGACTGTAACAACCCATAAGGCCTCTAGTGTCCTAACTTCATCCCTGACAAGTCATGCACTTGGATACAAACCCTGCTATATCCTTCTTCATATCACTCCACCAATACATGTCTTTCAGATCATGGTACATTTTAGTCGCACCTGAATGAAAAATCTTCTGTACTCCAGATCCTATGACTGGGTTACCTCTATCCTATCTAGAAACACAGTTCTTATTATGAATTGTGCTGTCAAACATCCTGACTCACTCAACCACCACTACACTCCATGCTCAAACAACTTGTCTATCCCTCTGAATAGAGATCTCCTCTACACACTAATGTGAGCGAGACTACCAGCTGACTTTTTGCTCAAAATATCTACTGCTACATTAGCCTTATCAGGATGTTACAAAATCATATAGTCATAATCCTTTAACAATCCCAACCATTTCATTTGTCTTATGTTCAGAATGTTCTATTGAAATATATTTCAAACTTTTTACGACCCGAATATATCTCACAAGGTACTCTTTACAGGTAATACCTTCGAATTTCAAAGTAAACACTATTGCTGTTAACTCCAGATCATGAGTGGGGTAAACCCATTTATGAATCTTCAACTGTCTCGATGCATATGCCACTACTCTACCATTATGCATCAATACACATCCCCAGCCCATTCTCGAAACATCACACCACACAACATAATCCTCAGTACCCGAAGGTAAAGTCAACATGGGTGTTGTAGTCAACTTCTCTTTTAGTAACCGAAAGTTGTTCTTATAAACTTCACCCCATTCAAACTTCAGCTTCTTCTGGGTTAGCCTTGTCAATGATGCAGCTATATGGAAGAAATCTTACACGAATCTCCTGTAATAACCTGCCCAGCCCAAAAAAACTTCTGATCTCAGTTACAGTAATGGGTCTAAGCCAATCCAACACTGCTTCAATCTTCTTAGGATCAACCTAGATACCTTTTTTGGATACCACATGTCCCAAGAATGCCACACTATCCGACCATAATTCACAGTTCGAGAGTTTAGCATGCAATCGTCCTCTCCTCAAGGTTTCCAACACTAGTCTCAAATGTTGTTCATGCTCCTCTATACTCTTAGAGTATAACAAAATAGCATCAATAAACATTATAACAAGCCAATCTAGAAATGATCAGAACCCTCCGTTTACCAAGTCCATAAAATTTGTTAAAGCATTGGTCAACCTAAAGGACTCCACCAAACCAATCCATTTAACTTAACAAACTAATGGTTCCATTTATTCAGTTAACTAAAATTTTGATTTGGATCAATTCGGTTTCAGATTTATTGTAAGAAAAATTATTCTAAAAGTTAAGTTGTAATTTGTAAAATATCTAAAGTTAAAATAGTAATTAAATATTATTATTATTATTATTATTATTATTATTATTATTATTATTATTATTATTATAAGAGAAAGAGAGAAGACAGAGAGCTCCTCTAGTGTGTGTGTGTGTGTGTAAAACTCTCTCAAATTTCTAACTCTCATAACTCTCACATATGGAGTTGGAATCAAATGATTTTGGTGTTTATGGATTTGTGGTCTCTCAAGCTTCATTTTAAGTGGTCAATTGATAGGGTTTTATTGGGTAGAATTTGTAGATCTGAGGTAAGAAGTTTTAAACAGATTTTCTCATTTTCTGTTAAATTCATTTATTGTTTTATAAAACTGATTATATATCTGTGATCTAGAGCTTGAGAGGAGTTCAGTGGTATTTTCAAAATTTAATTCTGATACATTGTACCGGTAATTTGGCGGGCGCCACAGGTGGACCCCAAATGTGGACCCACATGTATTGTTTACATCACTATAGCAGATGCTGTTCACATTACTCTAGCAGATACTTGTTCACATTACTGTAGCAGATAATGTTTACATTACTATAGTAGAGTACTATTCATAGTACTATTCATTTGACCAGATATGTCGTTGGACTCAATTTTCGTGCTGATTTCAATTGTGCAATTGAAATCTATAAATTATTTACTAGTAATCTCTTAAAGCCTTTTTATATAATTTTAGCGATGTTTTTAAGTAAATAATTTGAATAATAACTATGTCCTAAAAATTAGTAAAAATTATGTTGAACATTAATTCATATAGGTTTTGGATAAAGAGCATCATGAGTGGAGAGATGGAATATAATCACTAGTCAGGTGAGGAAATAAGTTATTTTGTGTGTGTGAGGGTATCCTGGTTGTACCTCCGGATTACTGAGTTTTGCATGTTGAATGTTAATATTTAATTGTTGTGTGAAATATAAATAGGTAAATTTAATTATTATGGTATATTCAGTAAGTAAATAATTATTATTACTAACTATGTTGTTTGCTTGTGTGTTTTGGATGATATGATTATTCTATATTGTGAAAATTTAATAAATTGTTTAGTGAAAATGATATTATGACTATGAGATGAAGTTGTTGTTTGATTGGTTTGTTTGTGTTTGATTTGGTAATGAGTTTGATTGTCTAAATGATTGGTTAGAAATTGGTAACCCAAAAGATGAGATTGAAAGTTTAATGACCCCTAGAAAAGTGAAGAGGGGAAAATGAATGATTTATGATTGGGCAACAAGAGGTTGTTCCAGATGAAAAAATGAGAAATTGAAAAGTATGTGATCGTGTTACCTTTCCTTTAACTTTTCTTTTAGATAATTTAACTAATTATCAAAATTGATTATGATGTGTTGTGATGTGGAATTGGTTGATTTGTAAATTTATGAGCTGGATTGAGAAATTGTGATGTGTTGTGAGTTGAATTGGTTGTGATTGTGATTATATAATGGTGGAAATGTGCTTATAAAATGCTGTGTGAATTTGTGATTGCGTTTTGTCTCACATAGATGTGAAATTCATGAGAAAGGTGGCTGTGTGCTATAAAGAATGTGAAAATTATGAGAAAGGTGGCTGTGTGCAAGGTTGTTAAACTCGCTTTTTAAAGTAAAATTGGCAAGAGACCTTTAAAATCGAATCGTAGAATCGTAAGATTTTACAAACTATAAATCTATAATTAAAATTAAATAAATATTTACTCAATATGATATATATTTACATTCATAACTTAATTTATAGCAATATTATAGTAATAATTTAATATAATAAAGAAATTTATAATGAAAAATAAATTATATAAGTGAAAAATAATAATAATAAAAATAATAACAAGCAAAAAACACTTAATACTTACATGAGAACTAAGTTAAAATAGATGAATATGGTATTATGTTGTTTTATTATCATCATATAAAAATTTATGTTTTATTTAAAAATTATGATTTTTATTCATTATTTTATTACGAGCAATAATATTATGTTTAATTGTTATTGTAGTATTATTTACAAATTTTATTTAAATTTATAATATTTAATTAAAAAATTTATTTATTTATTCATTTGTGTAGAACAATATGTAATACTTTTAAATAAAATGTATTTTTAAATAATAAAATTATGAAATTTTGTAAATATGTAATTTATGATTTTACCTTCGATTTTACGATTTTACCTACGATTCTACGATTTTACTCCGATTTTGTGAAGATTCGATTTTCCGTACGAATTAACAAGTTTAGGATAAAAAAATCGTAAAATCGTACGAGTCAACTCGCAATTTTAAAAACCATGGCTCTGTGCGATATATATATATAAAAAAATATTTTACATTTCTTATAAGTGAAAGGTGGTTGTGTACGATACATATAAAAGAAAAAAAATATTATCTTTCTTATAAATGGAAGATGGCTGTGTGCGATTAAAAAAAATGAAATGTGAGAAGATATTACCTTTCTCATAAAAGGATCATTTATGTGTGGTAATTGATGATGTGATTGATAATCCGATATTGTAGAATTTGTGAGAAGTTGAAAGAATTGAGATGATTGTGTATTAGATCAGATTTTGATTAATAGAGAATGTGAATTTGTGAAGTAAAATTTTTTGCTTGGTTGAGAAATTAAAGTATTTGGAATTGAGTTTAATTGTGCTCAAATGGTATAATACTTGTGATATATATAAATATACGTGTGTTATTAATAGTATACTTGATTTTGATGATGATAGTGTGATGGTTATGTTGCGAGATGACTATGAAGAGTGTCACGCTTGATATGCTGCGTTGTAAATTCGTTTGCTATATTGAGTGTTTTTATATGTTCAGATAAATTAATATAAACTGGCATATTATGTCATTAAATGAGGAAGTATAAGAAAATGACTTCAAATATTAAGTTAATTATATTTATATATATGCTTATTTTTCTCATTGAGCATTAAGCTCATTATTTTTCTCAATAATCCAGTGTTGCAAGAAAATCAAATAGGAAGAGAAGGCTAATTTGGTAGAGCTCCATGTGGCTAGACTTCTGTGATCTTAGGGAAAAGTATTTTTTTGTTATTATTAATATTATTTTAAATTTTATTTATCAAAGAGTAATAATAAATTAAATATTTTTAGTGAGTTTATATTAAGTATATATATAAATGGTTTAAAAAGGTGAGGTGTTACTTACTTATTATGTATACATTTATTTATTTGTATATTTGTTGCACTTTTATAAACTTTGTATATTTTTATATATACTTGGTATATTTTCAGACACAAATATAAACACAAACACATATGTATGTATGTATGTATGTATGTATGTATGTATGTATGTATGTATGCATATATAATGAATTAAAAATATATAAATATAAAAAAAATACTAGAGAAATTAAAGTTCAGATTTTCGTTCAATTCGGTCGGAGGACCTATGAAACCAAACCATAAATCAAAATCCAAAGTTTGCATTTTGCCAAACCAAACCAAAGCATTTTTCATAAAAATCAGATACGGTTAATTCGAACGGTTTTGGTTCGATTTATTCAGTTTGGTCGGTTTTTGCTCACCCTACAAAGAGTAGAGTTCCCACTGCTCCTACTCCATTGACGTTTGTAACGCCTCGCCTTTTTAATCCATTTATACATATACTTAATATATTTCAAAGATACTTTCACCACTATATTTAAATACTATATTTTGCAAAGACAATTTTATTTCAATTTTTTTTATTTACAAATAAGAACCAACTTTCTTTTCCCACAGCTCCTTAAAAAATTACTTTACCATATAATAAACCTTTTTATAAGATAAAATATTGTAATAAAATTAAATTATTAATACTCTTTAATAATTATCCTTCAAAATAATAATAATAATTAAATTTCTTTTCCTTAAGATTGCTGGAGTCTAGCCACATGGAGAGCTCTACCAAATTAGCATTCTCTTCCTATTTGATTTTCCTACAACACTTATTAAGGAAAAAAAATATAATGAGCTTGATACTCAGTGAGAAAATAAGCACGTGCGCGCGTGTTTGTGTCTATATACGTTAACCAAATTAATATTTAAAGTCTTTTTCTAAAACTTTCTTTTTTACTGACATCATATGTCATTTTATATTAATTTATCAGATCATATATATATAGTCAGTACGGCAAACAAATTTGTAACGCATCATATCAAGCGTGACACTCTTAATAAACATATCACAGTATAACCATCATACAATCATCATTAAAATAATCATCATCAAAATTAAGTACAGTATTAATAACTGACATGGATTTATATATATCACAAGTAACATACCATTTGAGCACAATTAAGCTCAATTCTAAATACTTCAATTTCTCAACTAAACAAACAATGCAACTTCACAAATTTCCATTCTTAATCAATTAAAATCTCATCAAATACACAATCAACTCAATTCTTTCAACTTTTCACAAATTCACAATTCAGCAATAATACATTATCAATCACATAGTCAATTAACACACACAAATGATCCATTTATGAGAAAGATAACATATCCTCACAATTTCCTTTCCAATCCTCACATTTTCATTTGAAATTTTATAGTGACCACCTACTGAGACTATCCGCTCGGCTCATTCTCACTATCTTACAATAATCACGGGTAGTTATCCCCTGGCTTAGCTTTCCCACATCACTCATTTTCTTTTAGTGAAGCTATCCCCAAGCTCAGCTTCACTATCACACGCTTTATCGCAGACAACCACCTTTCTCATAAATTTCACATCTATGTGAGGCACAACACAATCACAACCAATTCACCTCACACACATTACAATCAATTCACAAAGTCTCAATTCAATCAATATCACATCTCTAACATCCTAAAAAAATAATAAATAATAATAAAAACAATAAGAAAACAATAAAACAATAATAATAATAAAATAATAATATATGTTGCATGATTTACACACACACACACACACACACATACATATATATATATATATATATATATTTTTTCAAAAGAAAATTTTTACAATTTGGTCCAGATTCAATTATAAGAAAAATTTCTATGAAGGTTAAGTTGTAATTTTACAAGATATCTAAAGATTAAAGTGGTAATTTATCAATTTATTTTATAAAAGAAAATGAAAGGAGAAGAGGGAGGCAGAAAAGATTCTCGACAGCTTTTTATTAAAAAAAACTCTCTCAAATTTCTAACTCTCACATATGGAGTTAGAATCAAATGATTTTGGTGTCTATGAGTGGACAGAGCGCCCAGGACGCGTTGTTTTGGTTATACTGCCTGCCCGTCGGTTGGTGTCCAATGGCAATGGTGACATACCCACTAAATGGATTTTTTTAGCTTTTTATGAAAAATGTGGAGTTGCCACCTGAATTGCATCGGGATCACCTCGTGATTAACAAACAAGTAGATTCCTTTGGAAAATCCCATTCGTCATCACCACCAGATGATTTCTGGGTTCGGAATGAGTCATCCATACTGAGGCAATTTCCTATTTAATTAAGTAATGAGGTCATTATCTTCTGATAGAGACAAACAATATAAAGCTGTAAATCACCTAGAAAGTAAAATGCGATGAATGGGCACACCTAATATTGTTTTTATTCAATTTTAGTTCTGTATTTTAGTCCACTATAATTAACCCTGACTGATTGAGTGCGATTGGTTGGATTTAGTGAGTTTCTATTTATTTTAATAGTAATTAGCCGAGTGGATTATTTCCTTATTTATTTACATACAAAACATCCACAGTTAGTTTCTAACTTATTTTTCTTTTTCCTTTTATTTTTGGGGGTTAATATTTGCACATTAATCAATTTTTTTTGTATTTTTTCGGGATATATGAAAATAATAATAACAAGCATACAACCTTAAAGAAAGGAAAGGAGAAATGAATTTCTACCATTTTTAATTACTTATTTACCGGATTTAATTTATTAAATGTCCGATTAATTATTTTACAAACGGTTGTAGATGATTTGCATAAAAATGTAAAGAAATCTTACCGATCGATCGATCTATCTGGGAGAAGACAGACCGACCGACCTTGAAGCTTCGGGAGATTTACGACTTACAAAACTTCAATTTTGGCCATACATCGTGAAGATCCGGCCGGATCTTTGATCATCCGGCCGGATGTTCTTCCTTAACTAATTAAATTAAGCAAGCAGGTGAGACATCCGTTGTCAAGGTGAACGTCCGGCCGGACCATTGAACGTCCGGTCGAACCTGCAATTCATCTTCCTCAGGTTGTTTTCTTTGAAATATTACATGTTCGGATGTATTTATGATGTACAAGCTATGTATAGTATAAACAGACCCTTAAGGAGCAATTCTAGACGTTCAAAATAAATTAAAACAACAATAAAAAATCTAAGAAAAATTACACGTGAAATATTAATATTATGGTGACTAGGCTCCAGACTTAGATATTATACATCCAAAACACCCCTGCTTTCTCATAAAACTCATATATACAATTAAAACATCAAGAGAAATTAGTTTAAGAATAATGTAAAGATCACGGTATATAACGTAAATGAAATTTATGAAAAAATGAACTTATTTTGGATGAGTGGATGGTTGGTTGCCCTCAGAAATGAGATAGATTACTGCTTCAAGTAGAATATGAGCTGTTGAATGATTTGAAATTCAAAGAAATGGTTTTGAAAATCGTCGTTCAAAGTCTACGAAAATCCTCCGTTTTTCGTCTCTGTAACTTGTTTGCGAAAGGAATATCTGTTTGCCCTAGAATGCTGAATGGCCAACCTCCCCCTCTCTCACTATTATAAATTTCATTTTATACCTAGGGTTAGACAGACATAAATAATCATCTTTTCCTCGACAGATAGAATATCTTTTCCGTAAAGCGGGGGGAATAAAAATAATTTTTCTTATCTGTCAGATGCTTCCTGCCAATTATTAGGCTTGACAGACATGAACATCCAGCCGGACCATTGATCATTCGGCCGGATGTTCAATCCTGGGCCTAATGGGCTTGGGCTTTAAAACGATTTTCTGGTTTATTTAGGCCGTAGTTAGCGCCCAGACAAATATTAAAGACACTTGTTTGGACCCTAAATTATGCCAAAAAATATGTTAAAAGCATTTAACACTTTTAAAAATCATTTTTCTATATTCTTCAGCTTACTTCTACGAGAAATTGGGTGATCAATTGATCTAAAATAGACCAAATTCATCACTGGGCTCCCGGGCCACTTCTACATACCTACATCCAAAAATTCGGTGTCTATAGTTTGCCCCCGCTTTGTCAGAGTTTAGCAATGTTAGCCATAATATGAATAAATGAACGTCAAAGCAAACAAACATAAACATACCTGACAAAAGGATACAGTCTGTGTCTTCAGCTCGGGTTCGATAGTCATCATCGATAATTGGGAGGTAGTCTGTCTCCCTAGATAGTCATCTCTGATGAGTGGGAGGTAGCCCGTCTCCCTAAATAGTCGTCACCAATAAATTGGAGGTAGTTCATCTGCAAGATATTGGAGGTAGCTCATCCCTAGGATCTAATGTCTGTGTCCAATTTGGCATGACACAGAAATCTAGGATGCTCTCGATTGACTAGATAAGAAATTCTAAACTCTTAATAGTCTAGAATTATGTTGGAAAAGCTTCGTCTGCTTTTAGTGTTGGTTCTTGGTGTATTTTTCCTTGCGAATTGACTCATTCGTCAATTGGAACTTCTAGTAGTGTTCTACCTATCACGAGTTAGTCTGAAAAATAATTCATAGTGTATTGAGATTATTTAAATTTTTTGGGAATTTTCTGGCTTCGTCTGCCTGCTGTTCCGAATTTTCTGAGATTTTGACACTGTCTGTCAAAAATTTCTTTTGAAAGTTCAGAAAAATTATCCGAAGGTTCTAGGACCTTTAGAAAAATTTTCTAATCATTCTGGAAAAATTTTGGAATTTTCGGAGCTTCCGGGACTGTCAATTTTGATTTTTGGTCAGTCCGTCACAGACTTTTAATTCTTGGGCCTTGTAGCAGATTTTAAATTTTGAAGGACCAAAATGGAATTTTGCCTCCCCAT
>CANYLF010859849.1:0-14005 GCA_948193215.1 Bocquillonia castaneifolia | reverse complement strand
TCAGCTGGAGAAGATAGAAGATGGATTTGGATTGGTTTGCTTGCCTCTGAGTTATGGTTGGGTCTTTATTGGATCATAACTCAAGCTCCTCGATGGAATATTATTCACAGGTTCACCTTCAAAGACAACCTCTCTTACAGGTAAGCTAGCTAACTACCCTTTATTTTGCTCTATCTATTGAAATTTTTAAGCTATATGTTTCCTTTAATTAATGATCTTTCACAGCAGTGATATTTTGATTTTCCATTCTGTTCTGTTATATTAAAACAGGTACAACAAGAATGAGTTGCCAAGAGTAGATATATTTGTATGCACTGCAAACCCAATTATAGAACCACCAATAATGGTGATCAACACTGTTTTATCAGTCATGGCATATGATTATCCACCGGAAAAGTTTGCTGTCTATCTTTCTGACGATGGCCGATCGAACCTTACATTCTATGCTCTTTTAGAGGCATCTAAGTTTGCAAGACATTGGTTATTTTATTGTAAGAGATTCAATGTAGAACCAAGGTCACCTGCTGCTTATTTTGTTTCAGTATGTCATTCTGATCACACTAATGAAGATTTAGTAGCTATCAAGGTAATTATGTACAGATGATCATTTGCAAAAACAAAGATGGTACCTATTTATTTAATTTTAGTATATTTACAATTGCTTTATGATTGAAAAGGAAGTGTTGGAATATCCATATATAAACATAATATGTATATAATTTTTGTCATAAATTTAGGCAAGAATTTCCCCTAAATATTAGTTTAGTGCATTAATTTATGAACCCTTCTTGTAGAAATTATATAAAGAAATGGAAGAGCGGATCGAAGCTGCAATGAAACTTGGTCGAATCCCTGAAGAAGTATGCTTTGAACATAAAGGATTTGCAGAGTGGGATTCATACTCTTCAGAGCATGACCATGGAACCATTCTCCAAGTAATATATGCTACTCGATCACTTCTAAACAACTTTTTTTTTATGGTTGAATTAATTTCCATATGTTAATTGCCAGATTTTGATAGATGGGAAAGATTCAAATGCAACAGATATTGATGGAAATGCATTGCCTACTCTAGTATACCTTGCTAGAGAGAAGAGACCTCAACATCCTCACAATTTCAAGGCCGGGACCATGAATGCATTGGTAAGTTCATAACCGTTTTATTATCATCAGTTGCCTTGTTATACATCATGTTTTTACCTATCTTGGTCATGTTTCAATACGTATAGATAAGGGTGTCATCGAAAATTAGCAGTGGAGAGATTATTCTCAATGTAGACTGCGACATGTACGCTAACAATTCGCAGTCCATAAAAGATGCACTCTGCTTCTTCATGGATGAAGAGAAGAGCCATGACATTGCTTTTGTACAATTCCGACCAGGATTTGAAAATGTTACCAAAAATGATCTATACGGTTGTTTATTCCTAGTACCAAACAATGTAAGTGAATTTGTTATATATGCATACATAGTTTCCTAATTGATTTGTCATGTCATAACTATATATTCTCTTTTCATCTTTGCTAAATTTTGGAACCGAAGGTGGAAATGCATGGTTCAGATGGTTTTGGAGGCCCTTTATACATTGGAAGTGGCTGCTTTCTCAGGAGAGATGCTCTTTGTGGAAAGAAATTCACTAAAGATTGTAAGTTGGAATGCAGAAAAACTGATGATCATAATGCACAGCAGAATGTAAAAGAATTGGTACGAGAAGCAAAGCTTCTTGCAAGCTGTACTTATGAGCAAAACACTCAATGGGGTAATGAGGTATATAATCAGCAATCTTCCTTTCTGATTTAGCTTGAATTTGAAAGTTCAATGTCTATAAATAAGAAAGTTTTGAATTGTAGATGGGCTTGATATACGGTTGTCCAGGCGAGGACACTGTTACAGGGTTGTCGATGCAGTGCAAAGGATGGAAGTCTGTATATTTTAATCCGCAAAGGAAAGCATTTGTAGGTCTTGCACCAATCACCCTGCCTCAAACACTAGTGCAGCACAAAAGATGGTCTGAAGGTTACTTCCAGATTTTGCTATCTAAGTATAGCCCTGCATGGTATGCAAATGGGAAGATTAGCTTTGGCCTCCAATTGTGCTATTGCTGCTATAGTCTTTGGGCTCCAAACTGTTTAGCAACCCTTTATTACACCATATTTCCTTCCCTTTGTCTTCTTAAAGGCATAACCTTGTTTCCCAAGGTGCAATATCTCCCTATGTGCATTGATTTATCAGAGTTTTATATGCATCTTCTTAATAAATTAGCTGTTTTCGTTTTAGGTCTCAAGCCTGTGGTTCCTACCATTTGCTTATGTGATATCTGCTACATACATTTATAGCTTGGCTGAATACCTGTGTGCGGGAGGCACATTCCTTGGCTGGTGGAACGATCAACGAATGTGGCTATACAAAAGAACAACCTCGTACTTCTTCGCATTCATCGACACCATTTCAGTGTTGCTGGGATTTACAGATTCAACATTTGTAATCACTGCAAAAGTTGCTGATGAAGATGTATCAGAACGATACGAAAAGGAGGTAATGGAGTTTGGAGATTCCTCTCCAATGTTCACCATCCTAGCTACACTAGCAATGCTTAACTTGTTCTGCTTTGTTGGAGTTTTGAAGGATGTGATCTTGAATAGGAGTTATGCTGAGAAATATCAGACAATGCTTTTGCAAATTCTTCTGTGTGGTGTTTTGATTCTCATAAACTTGCCTTTGTATCAGGGCCTTTTCTTAAGGAATGACAAGGGCAAGTTGGCAAGTTCTCTAGCTTTTCAATCTTTTGTATTAGCTCTTCTTGCTTGTACCAGTTTCACTTTATTGTACTGATTCTTCCTTGTAAAAAAGTGCACTAATATTCCCAGGACATGCCTAATGATTGAAATGAGACTGGGAGTTTCAGGGACTAAAAAAAACAGTATAGTGAAGTAAATAGTGCAATTAGACGCTGGCAGTGTGCTAATGCATATTTTCTTGTTTGATGGCCATTGTTTTGGTAGAAGATAGGCATGCGAGATTCCACCATAGCCAACAATATTTTATACTAATTGGCAATTAACAAAGGGAACAAATTACTACTAATTTGTACCAAAGCAAACTTGTTACAAAGACAAGCTTAAGACTATTTTAAAAAAGGAACACCAAATCTTCCAGTCAACAAAAAAAATGGACATTAAATTTGAATTTCATCAATATTAAAAGCTTAATTATCAAAAAAAAAGGGTGTGGATTACATCTACTTTTTCAATTTTTAACAAATATAATATATAGTATCACTTCACAATTTAAAATAAAAAATAATTATTGCATGTTTTTTTTTGATAGTTAATAATTATTGCATGTTATATTATTATTTCACATACGAATAAAATCGCTGTAAATTTTAAATTTTGAATAAGGATTTATTTAATATATAAATAATGTATTAGTTTCTTTTTTATGTCAATGTACAAGTTTCTTAAAAAAAAACTATTTTTATGCTAAATAATTTTTATAAAAAAGTTAATACTATTGATGTATAAATAATTTCTTACTAATACTATTGATGTACAAATAATTTCTTACTGTATAATGACATTTATTATTCCCTCAAAACAGTAATGACATGCATTAATTAGAGAGAAAATAGAAATTTTAAAAAATAGACTCTCCTTCTTTCTCTATTTTTTTATTTTTTATTTTTGATAAACCTCTCTATTTTATTAATAAGCCACGTATAATGGAAAATTAACATACGGTAGAGTTCAACACAGAGAACCATATTATATTAAGACAGAACCAAACACGAAGACATCTCAAATAGAAGTCTTATTAGTCACAAGGTCTCATTGTCGAGTTGGCGTTTCTATTTAATAAGTAATTTAAAAAAAAGAGAGAAAAGAAAATTCCTTCAATTTCAACTTCAAAGGTAAATGTTTCCTCTTTCTTTGTTTTTTTCAATTTCTTTTAAAATATCCCTTTTGAGATCGAGATTGTTTTGACCTAATTCATCTTTCATTGTATATTGCTTGAAGGGCAAAAAAAATTGAATCTTTTTTCTTTTTTTCGGTCTTTCTGATTGGTAATATATAACCCTTTTCAATTCTTTTTACCAAAGTTTTATTCTTTTCAATCTTTTAATCAATTATATCAACTGGGTTTCTACCAAATTGTTTTAATTTTGTATTTTTTTTTTCTTTTAATCAATTTCCTGTGTCAATGCAGTTTAGGCTAATATATATTATTGCAGGATCCATATGAACATATATGTGCAATTTTTTTGTGAATTTTGTTTGTTTGTCTGATTTCTTATGTTTTGATGTTTTTTAATTATTTTTTGAAGACCCTTTTATATTGTTTATGGTAATTTGAGTAATTATTTCATGCATTGACTTGGAAATGTTGTTTCTTTTGTATCATCCAGATGGGAATTGGGCAAGAGGAGTTCTGTTCTTTTGTATTTTTGTTGCTTTTGTTAAGCACTCGAGGAGTATTTGGGATTAGATTTGTGATTGATAGAGAAGAATGCTTCTCTCATGATGTTAAATATGAAGGGGATACAGTTCATGTTTCCTTTGTTGTTGTGAAGACTGATTCGTCGTGGCATTATAGCGAAGATGGCGTTGATCTTGTGGTGAGTTTCATTTTTGCTTTGAAAAGATTTCTGTTTGAGAATATAACTAATTATACCAAGCAAGCAATTATATTCACACTTGAAATATTTGAAATTTGTTTTATACTGTTGAGTTCATTCTTGGGGACTTTTGGGGTTTAGGGCAGTGTGTGTTAATAGAGAACTATTGTTAATACCCTTTTGAGTGCGATTGGTTTAGTTATGAATAAATGTGAAACTTTCTAGCTAAAAAAAGTCAGAGGGATATATTTTGAACTTTACCTGAGATTGTCCATTTTTTGAAGGTCGAAGTGAAGCCTCTGAATCCTTTATTTTGGTTCTTTTTTTTTTTTTATCATTGTTTCTCTTCAATGTGATACTTTGTATAGTGAGTAAAGATTGAGCTTTATATGGTGAGTGTTTGAGATAATGAAATGAAAACCAAGTAACTAACCGTATATGGTTTATCTTCCTGTGTAAAATTTTAAAGATTGAGCTTTCCTGCATGTGATCAACCCAAAACTTTATTTGAATCTCAACTATGTTGCCAATAAAACATAGCCTTTTCAGGCAATGGATTGATTTTGCCTGTTCATCCCAATTGAAAGTCTTGTGTTTAGCTATTTCTGCCTGTAGAGTCTGTATTCACTCTGGAACACAATGTCAGTATTAAGTTGAAAGTTGTATCATTTGCATCTTTATTATTTGGGATAGATTTCTTTAAATCATTATGTTGGAGTAGAAGTATAATTAATTATCTAGCTGGTTAGGGGATTTTTCTTTTCCTCTTTTTTTTATCATTTACCTAAATATGTCCTTTCATTAGGCTACTTTGTAATCAATACTCACCCTTTAAGTTTCTAGAAAGTGGAACTGAATGGATGTTTCTGATAATTGTCGTCTCACCCTTTGTTGTGTTGTGATTGACTGAAGGCATTCTCAAGAGGCAACACTTGTATCATGTATATGCTTGAACATTTAATTATTAAGACTATGTTAGCTTGTGTATATCAGGAGATTTTGTAATGGCAAGGGATGTGGAATAATATAGTGTTGAAGTATTTTCAATTTCTTGTGTATAGAAGCTTGATTGAAGCTTTTTAAACTGTAGAAGTTGGGATGTAGTCATTTTTGTGATGGAATTGTGTGTATGCAATACAAATGACCAGAACGTACAGTTACTTTAACAAGAGAACCAAACTTGGGAGGCATTGTTGCAGTTGAAGCCAAAAGCAATTTTATTTTTGAAGATTGTAACTTGAAAAGCAAAGGCTTTTCTAAGCACCTTGCTCCCCACAAAAAATTTGAAATATTTAACATGCTGGGAACAATAGTTTCTTAACTTTGAGCCATGAAGTCTTCTTTTAAGTACTGATTTGTGTATCACTCAGATTTTCCAAGTGATGATTTACTTTTTTTGTGTACAAAATTTCTGAGTTCCTTTAACTTCCTAGAGGACATCATGCATTTAGTTTATGCATCTGTGTCATAATAATTTAAAAAGAGAAATTTCATGTGGAATTCTAATCCTTTTGTTGTTCCTTAGAATAGATCAAGGTGGTAAAGGTGATATATAATTTTTATGTGCTAATGATCCAAAGTTCAAATCTTCTGTTTTTTCCTTGATTTTTGGGCAAGTTTATTTATAACATTATTTAGGACGTAAATCTTGTATCAGTTGTGGCCATAAGTAAACCTAGGGATGACCATAATTGATTTAAAATATTTAGAGGATGTAGTTGATATGCACTTTGCTGCTAACTCTTATTGCAGTCTCTATCCTACTGGACATGCCCCTGATATATCAAATGTGTTGAAATTGTCAGGTCAAAGGACCTTCTGGTGAACAGATTCATGATTTCCGTGACAAGGTAAGTGACAAATTCGAGTTCATGGCTCATGAAAAAGGGGTCCACCGTTTTTGCTTTACCAACAAGTCTCCTTATCATGAAACTATCGACTTTGATGTACATGTTGGTCATTTTTCATACTATGACGAGCATGCAAAAGACGGTGAGTTATTGTTTCCTGTTTTGTTTTTTTTTTCAGATCCAATCCTCGAGAGTGAGGAATCAGACTTAATGTGATTTCCTTGATTTTCGCAGAGCATTTTAAACCATTGTTAGATCAGATATGGAAGCTAGAGGAGGCTCTTTACAACATTCAATTTGAACAGCATTGGCTGGAGGCGCAGACTGAACGTCAGGCAATAGGTATGTTTTAAGTACCGCAGTACTGCTTAGGTAGTGTTTAGTGTTTGAGATGAATGACCAAGCTACTAGGCACTAGCTCGTCCCATGATGCATTAGATTGCTTCTTTTTCTCCCCCTCCATTTTGTGAATAGGGAAGCTTTAATTTTGAACCTACCGAGACTTAGAAATTCTCTTTTATTTTTCACGAACCTGAATTTTGAAATTTATTCTTGGTAGGTAAAAATTAGGTAATTATCACATACACGTAAGCTAGATGGTTTTCCATTGGTCTTGTCAATTTTGGAATTCTCAGGATCGAGTCCAGTCAGCAGGTCAACCTAAATATAATTTATTGCCAATGAAGGAGGAAATATTTATGAGTCAAATGGATTCATTGAAAATTATCATTTTACTGCCATGGCTGCAAACTTTTGCATTTATTTAACTAGATATGCATTTAAATGGCCTTTCTTGAAATTTTAAGCTGAAATCCCATTCCCTTGTCCTATGGCCATTCTGAGAGGCAAACTGTGATAAGTCCACTGGTTTGATCCTCTAGTTTTAGCTGGAAGGACATTTGATTATCCTATTGACAGGTTGATTATCCTATTGACAGGCTCATGATCGTCACCTTTCTTTTCTTGTTTATCTTAACCCTAGTGCACAAATAAATGAATTGATTGCTCTCTGTCAATTTGTTTTCTGACTATTCTTTCTAAATGTTAATGCAGTCAATGAAGCAATGAGCCGAAGGGCAGTTCACAAGGCCTTCTATGAATCCGCAGCATTGATTGGTGCTAGCGTTCTGCAAGTTTACCTTCTCCGCCGTCTGTTTGAGCGGAAGCTTGGAATGTCTAGAGTCTAACCTATGCAATTACGCTACCTGCGGCAATGTTGTAGTATCATGCAAAAGTTTTCTCATATTAGACTTTTCTGTTTTCCTAATTGCTTAGGAAGAAGAGGACATGTATAGAATTAGAAATCATCAATTAAATTATAAAGGAACTTTTTGTTATTTAAATTATTAAATTATAAAAAGAACAGTTCTTTTTCAATGTTTCTTGATTTGTTGTGCATCCTTGGTGTCAAAGATAACTTTCCTGAATGAGCAATTTCAGCCATAGCTATGACCATATAATAAAATGGGCACAGCCATATGTTGGGAGATTTTCTTTTATAATCACTAACCAGGAAACACACTTACAGATTTTGTTGCTCCTACCGTCTCAATTATTAAGTCTCATTTGTCTTTTTAGTGTTCCATTTAAGATATCTCATTACATTTTCAATAACAATTTTAGCATTTATTAATAAGAGTAAATAAGAAAAAAGAAACTTACATTTATGTTTTCTCAATGTATGTGAAAAGCAATATGAGATTTTTAAAGTGTGATAGAGTAGGACAGTAGAACCTTCATATAGGAATACTCTATATAGTAAAAAAACTTCATAGAAAAATAAAATATCATGAGTCCCAATTTAGGCTAATTGTAAATAAGAGTAATCTCCATATTGTAACAAGTTAATACATTTTTCAAGTCCCATTTTAATAAAAAGTACCTCCATAAAAGAATATATATATATATATATATATATATATATATATATAATTTTATCTAGAATAAAATATCTACATAAAATTGTTTAGTAAAAGGATTTTTTAGAGTAGTCAAAATATTCTTAAATTTTTAGTGTTGAATTGGATCGTTAACATAAATAATCATCATTTTGTTGTAACCAAAATATTTCTAACTTCTAAAAGTAAAAAGTTGGGTATTTTAAATTAACCTTTTAAATAAATATATTACCACATATATTGGTACCACTCATATGGGTAAGGGTGAAGGTCTAGAGTTCGAGACCCACCATTACCAAGTTATATATAAAAAAAACCTATATTATTATCTTATAAAGATAAAAATATATATTTTCTAATTATATATCATAATTTTAGATATTTTACAAGTAAGTTTAAAGTATTACATATTTTCTTATAAGTTATTATAGGAAGTAATATACAAATATGAAATAATTTTTTAACCAAAACTCTATTAAGTTATAACATCTTTATAGTAATAAAATTTATAGGGTTCAAACAATACGATTATATAGAGGTTTTACCGTATATATTAGAGAATCCAGGCATGTCTTATAGTTTACTGAACCATAATTCACATAGGAATCTCTCCAAGACTGATTAAATTGCCAATCAATTCATATAATCTCTCTCCAAGACTCTTTAGATATTGGTTCTACGACAGATTGGCTTGAAGTATTAGGTCCGCATTTTTGGTTTACAGCTGTGAGAGTAACCCTCTTGCATTACGCACAAGAACAGGTGAAAAATTATTGAATGCTCATGGTAGATGTGGTCTCTGCAGGTTTCTCTAGCTATATGCTTTATCCGCCTCTTCTTGGCCACCAACCATTAACGAACTTTCTTTGAAAGAGAAATTTAAAATATATATTTCACAAGCAACCCATTAACCCATACAGCAAAGAGAAAGGGAATGTCATAAAAGCTCTACAACTCGTACAATAAAAGGAAGCCAAGATTAAAAAAACATATCAGCATCTTGATAAATACAATAATTGTGTATTTGCTCTTTTTCCCCACAACTCAGTTTTACACACAACAAATTTCAGCAGAATTCTCATCTCCACTCTACAGCTTGTTTCTTCTTTTATAAATACATAGTGGGGCCCCTTACAGCTTAACTTACTCCATTGAAACTCTTACGTGGAAGATGTTGTCAAGATTCTGTTGCCGGACTCTGAATGCAGCAAAACCATTTTTTCTGAAAATCATTGCATTATTACCCCATCAGAAAAAGAAACAAATGAATTTCTAGCAGAAAACATTGAAGCCACCAATCAACATGATGTTAATTTTGACGAGTTTGAAGGTTCATTTCCAGCCATCTAAATAGATCAAAGTACCAATCACTTTATTTATGTTAATCATTCAACCCTTTATTTCCCCACCCATGCCTGAGATGGCATCTTGAAACAATATCCTAAATGCACACATGACCATAGAGTCTCAATGCATGAATAATAAGCTACCAGCTAAATGGCACTTAGCTTTTGAGTGAATACATATGTGCACTTGTATTTTGAGTTCTTGAGTTGTAAGAAAATGAAAACCATTAATGTATGACAGGCATTAAAAAAAAACAAAAAACAAACAAAAAAAAAATAAAAGAAAAAAACACTTACAGCCTGAGGTTTGCCTGGATCCACCTTAGACCTAGTATGAGAATCACCCTTTCCAGGTGAGTCAGGTTTGCCACCTGTCTTCTTCTCATCCCTAGCCTTGTTAAAGATTACAGTAAATCCTTCAGCTGAAGCAGGATCATTGACATCCCATTCACCAAATTTTGGCAAAGGTCGTCCTGTATCCTGTTTGAGAAGAAAAGAATACAGTTTCCATCAAGATGCTTGAAGCCATATAAAGTCAAGCGCTGCTATATTATGCAGTATGTTCTGTCTGATTCACCAATGATTCCATTTATAAAATTTAAAATATGAACTCTAGATGTATACAGAACAACAAAGTTAATATGATCAAACAAGAAGCCTCCTTGTGATTAGAAGGAATAAGCCAGCCAGCCACAGGTACAATTCTAGCAAGTGCATTCTTAATCCAACACAAAAGAAACCAAATATATATGCGAATGTAAAATCAATTCATCTACTTGCTAAAAACTAGTACATATCCAAAAGCAAGCACTTAACTCAGTAATTATGGATGTGATATCCAAGACCAAGCACTTGAGTCGGTTGAGTAAAGGATGTGTTTTAAGACCTATCAGTGTGAGCATAAACAATTCTTTAGTGGTGGTGTAATTCAGAAATGGCAACCAATGCTTGTACCTGTCATCTCCAGAGAAATAACAGAGTTCCTTTTTGGACAAGATGTTAAGAACGGATAAAGGTATGATATGTTCCTTCATGTGCAAATATGCACACTGATTTTGCACAAGGAAAACTATATATTCTATTATAAATTCACTACAATATCTGATTCACAGACTTAATTTCTCGATTAGGTAAAGAAAGAACTTAAACCTCATTTCCATTTGATAATTCGCAATGCCATTTTTCACACCAAATGTTCAATCCTACACCGCACTTTCACAGTTCATTCTCCGAAAAAACTTCCCAGAAAAAAAGGCACAAGAAACCTTTACTTAAGAAAAAACAACTAAAATAAATTCCACCATCTACAAGCAAGACATTTTCTTACAAGATGACTCTCTCAAGTCAAGATACTACTACATGGCTCTATCACACTAACCTTCAGCTTTCTCAACACCATAAGTAAGGCCCAGTAACTAAAAATCCAACAAAACAAAATCACCAAACCATTGAACAAATTCAGTAACAATATCCCCAAAAAGGTTAGTTCTTGAAAACAAATAGTGATCAAATTAAGTCAAGGCAAAGCCACCAAACATCAAATCAGTATAATTCAAGAAAAATAAAGAAAACCCTAAATAAAATCACAAAAAAACCAAAACCAGATCAATCAAAACTTCAAAAAGATTGAAATTTAAATCCAAACACATATAAACAAACAAGCATTACAAACATTAAAAAGCACCAAATTTTAGCCCCCACAGAAGAAACTAATAATTTAAAAGAAATAATTTACATAAAATAAAAATAAATGAACATACCGACATGAATGAATTCTTCAGAGAAAGAGCAAAGAAAGAAAGATATTTGCTTTTGGGTAATTGAAATGACTAATCAAATGCTAAGAGACAAAAGAAAGAAAGTAAGAAAAAGAGAGTTTTTATTTTTTTTTTTCTTTTTATTTGCATTTAAAGAGAGTTTTGCGTTTATTGGGCCTTAATGGGCCTTTATTATTACTAGTATTATTATTTTTTTGAAACGGGGTGGCGGCGTTATTTCTAACAGTAACGGGAAGGTCAAACGTCTCAGTTAGTGCGGCGTCATCAGTGACGTGACATGAGTAGTACACATGATATGACATGAGTGGTTAGTTAACGGAACGGAAGGAAAATGAGTGAACTGGCAAACGGTGTATACGTGTAATTGACTGCAAAATAGAATTATACATATGTTTCCACCATTAATCATTTGCTTCAGTTTTTTTTTTATTTATTTTTGGGTTTTATATTATTTTTTTATCTTATTCTTTTTCTAATTCAAATAAATAATATAACCTTAGGTTTAATGACCTTTCCATCACACGAGAATATTTTATTTTTTTATAAGCGAATAGTTTAATAGTATATTGTATGCAATACAAGATATATCTAATTACCGTCTCTAATTAACATATTCAAAGGTGAGAAAAATTCTTAAAACTATATTTGTAATTTTAAAAAATTATATATATATATATATATATATATATATAACTGAAAGAGATAAACTCGAACATAAGACTCATATCAATTATGGATGTTCCTATTACTTGGTTGGATAGACATAACATTAGTTTCACATGAATTATATAAAGTAGCTTGAATCCGCGCATATTTTATTAACATTGATATTTTAATTATTAAAAATTTATTTTAATTTGTTCATAGATTTTGACTTTTTCTGTATAAATGATTGATGTATAAAAAATTATTATACAAAATAAATGTTATGAAATATTAAAAGTAAGTAAAAAGCTATAATAAATATTAAATAAATAAAAGTAAATGAAACTGCTTATAAAAGATAAAATAATAAAAGAAGTGATTAAAGGATGAAGTTTATTTAAATCAATTGGATTATTATTGGACTTCACTTTGAACATGACTTTTTATGCTTAAAATATTTATTAATCACAATTTTTATAAACCACTTAAAAGTTTAAATTACCATTTCACTTTATTGATTTAAATCAATTTGATTCACATTACATTATTGAAATAATAAATGTAAAATTAAATTACATAGTGAATGACCAGTTATTGCCATACAAGTATATTAGTTTAGAATTCACTCAATTTTACTCAAACGCATGAAAGAATATTATTAATTATAAAAATACATTATATATAAATTAATAACAATAGCAATTTTACAAATAAATATTATATAGATTTTATTCTTAAAATAAATTTTAAAATATAAGTATATCTTTTAAATAAATTAAAATATATGAATACTAATTTAATATTTATGGTGATTTATCAATTGCTTTTCAAAAAATATAATACATGAGACTTTTATAAATTAAAATTATTTACTTCTTATAGCTAAATATAAAACATCAGAAAATTATTGTTAAAAATAATTATATTTTTACTAAACAATTTCATCATTTTAATATATGTGTGTGTTTTTATTGTTTACCATCATATGAAAATAAGAAATTTTTTAAGTACAAACTAAATTTTTAATATCAATTTGAAAATAATAATATACAATATTTCAAAAAATTAAAGATTAAATTGGTTTATTAAAGCTAAATGTTTCCATAATAACTTTGAAAATTCTATATATAAAATTATAATTTGATATTATATTTATAAAAATAAAAATATTACAACTTTATTTGTCTATACATATCAAATTTAAAATTTAGATATTAAATTAGTTCATTAAATCTGATAAGTTTCACATAAATAATATTATTTGATTTTAATTGTCAATGATATCAACTTTTAATTTGTCCATACATATTCATAAATAATTTAATGCAAGTTTCACATAAATAATATTATTTGATTTTAATTGTCAACTAATATCAACTTTTAATTTGTCCATACATATTCATAAATAATTTAATGTATTTAAAATTACTATACAAAGTGTGTATTTATATTAATTAAGTACATGAAAGCCTATTAATGAAAGATAAAAATATTTAATGTAAAGCAAAAATAAATATTTAACATTGCCACATAAGTAAATTGACCTTAGAATTCACTTAAAATTATTGGGAGTCTACTTTTATATATAGACTAGCTATGAGCTCGCGCGATGCGCGAATAAATAATTTATAACACATATTAAAAATAACATTTTTATTATTTAAAAATAAAATCATAAAATTGATAAAATAATTTTACTGCCTTTACAATTTGTTCAACTTAAATATGAATTTCTCAAAGTTTAATTAACTACAAATCTCATAAGGTTTAAAACTATAGTAATTAATATTCAAGTGTGATCATATAAAATTCAAAAAATATTCTTAATAGTTTAATGTAATGTATAAAATATTATAAAATTATTAATTCAAA
>CANYLF010858697.1:0-15659 GCA_948193215.1 Bocquillonia castaneifolia | reverse complement strand
CAGTTGTTACATTGCTGGGAGATTTGAAGTTGGAATTTTAATAACTTGATTCTATAGTTTTGTAGTTCTGTTGTGGTTTTATTCCTATGATTAATGATGAGCCATTGACACATTTATTTTATATGAATTAAATATTGTCAGGATGTCTTCATGAATATAAATGCGCACACTTTTTTTTTTCAATCAGAATGCTCAGTTTTTTTAAAACAATTCTTAAATGTAGAGAGATAATCTCATGATTTGTTTCAAGTCAGAGTTGACTGTTAATAACAGTGAGCATATAACACATAGATTGATGGTGTTTGTGAATGACTTTTGAATGCTTGTTTGCTACAGTCAGATTTGTGCCATTTTTTTTCATGTTCAGAAATCTTTTGGGTCCAGAAAAGAAAGTAAAGGAAAAGATGAGTTAACTGCTATTCTTTGCAGGGTTCTAAGCGACCTCGTACAGGGATCCCAGAGTCATATGGTCACATGGGCACAATAAAAAATACTACCATGCAAGACGCTTACAAGTCTGATTTTGGTTCTCTTGAAATGAATAATTCTGCTATCACTGGAGTTGGAAATGAGCAAATTGATTCTCATTTAGATTGGGACGACGATGACAGAGGTATAGGGATTAATATCCAAGCACTTCTGTCTGAGTTCGGTGATTTTCATGATTTCTTCGAGAATGATGCCTTGCCCTTTGGAGAGGTAAATCTTATACGTTGTGAAACTATAATAGCATTTAAAATTATCTCTTTGTGAAGAAGGTTCAAGTAGTATCATGTTGAAGATTATGACATTTGGAAACGACTGCCACGGGCAATTGTGTATTGAGACTTATTTTTTTTATCAACCTGGATATAAACTGATAGAAGCTGATAAATATCATGAGAAATTTATTCGAATCAACTGTGCAAACTCATTATTCTATATTATTGTTTTTTTTAGATTCCCACCTTCATTCCTTGTACATCCTTCAGTGATGAGTTCCCTTCTCTTTTCTAAAATGCTTAATTGGTCTGCCTTAAGATGTATACACAACCTTGCCATCTGTTCAGCAAGTTCCCTTTGAATTAGGATCCACACAAGGAAAATACTTGACTTGCCATTCCTTCCCTCCTTTTTTTACTAGTAAACTTTGTCGTCCTACATTTTTTAGCTTTATCACCTACTATAGTTTAATTTTTTTAAAAAAAATCTTTTTTTGTTGTATTAGAATCTGGTCACTGCAAGGTTTTGGTTAGGCACTCCTGAAGTTACAGGGCTATTTTTTCTTCCCCCCCTTTTCTTAATGTCTTTTTAAATTTGTGATATATATATATATATATAGTGAAATTAGGAAACAAGTATCTGTAGCAGGAATGGGCAAGAGCATCATTGAATAACAATCCACCCTTCAACATTTATGTTTCATGGCACTGCTGCAGTACAACATTTGTTCTCCTAGCAATATGATAAACAAAATAAACATTTATCTATAAGGAGTGCAAAAAGCTGAAGTCTTGACCTTTTATTGAATCTAATCATTTCCCTTTCTTTCCCTTTGCTGTTTAAGCCTCCTGGCACAGCGGAGTCGCAGGCTCTTATGTTTTCTGCTCCAGATTGTGGAGAAGTTGTCAGCAGCCCTATTGGGATGATGGATGTTGCAGATCATATGCTTTTGCCTGTGGGTTTTCCATCATTTGAGAGCTTTAATCCACCTCCTGCTGGAGCCGTAGATGAGTGCATCAGTAAAAATCGAGAAAGCACACTTGAATCTCTTTCATCAGTTCTGGTGAACCACACTCCATCTTCTACAGGTGAGTTTGAGCATTTGATCAAAGCTGAAGCTCTGATGTCCTTTGCTCCGGAATATGGAGCTGTTGAAACCCGTGCGAGTGAGTCCTCATCAATTTTCAGAAATCCATATTGTCCAATGTCTCGCAAAGTTGAGAGTTCAAATTCAAGCCCAAACAATTACACTTATGGTGCAACCCCACCCTCTTCTCCTTGCATTGATGGACCGGATGAGAAGACCAGCATGTATGCAAATCCTAAAGCAGGTATTGCAAGGCAAGACACAAAAAAATATTACACTCATGTGGAGAGCGGGAAGGAACAGCATGATAGAAAATCATTTATTCATACTGACAGCCTTGGTATAAGTGATGGGATAGTGCCATCTCCTTTCTCTACCTTCAATTCTACAAATGCTGTCAAATCAGTGATGCAGAAAATGGCTGAATCTGCAGTAGGATCAGAAAACTTCCTTGATTCTTCAAAGACTGTGTTGGCTACTGAGGTTGAGTCTCTCATGTTTCAAGCATCCATGTGCAGGATACGGCACACATTGTTATCTTCCTCTAATCCTGCACCTATAAGTTTGAGTAGGTTAAGCAGCAGCTCTGTTTTGAGTGAATTGCCTGGTGAGGGAAGTACTATGACAGACAATCTATCTAGCAGATATGAGTTGAAGAAGAAAGAATCTATACCTGTTAGAATTGCTGGCGATATTGATGGGGGAGTGCTAGATGGTCACCACCATGCACCTGTTGGTGTTTGGCGGTCTGTTTCAGTTCCTAAAGTAAACAAATCTACTAATTCACCAAGTATTGAAGTTAGTCCATCCTTACCCCATCATTCACTGAATGATGAAAGAATGCTTTCATATAAGCATAGGCAGCCACTGCAGGAGCTACTTGATGGGATGGCGTTCCTTGTCCAGCAAGCCACTTCTTTTGTTGATGTGGCTTTGGATGCAGATTGTGGAGATGGTCCTTATTGTTGGCTTGCATTACAAGAGCATTGGAGGCGGGGATTTTCTTGTGGGCCTTCCATGGTCCATGCAGGCTGTGGGGGGACTCTAGCTTCTTGCCATTCCTTGGACATTGCTGGCATGCAGTTAGCGGATCCACTTTCTTCTGATGTAAGCTGTTGTTCTCTCACGGTGGTTAATGTGCTCTTATTTGTATTTTGGTTCTTTTCTCTTTTTACTTCTTATTTATTCATTTATTCATGGGGTCTAGATTCATGCACCCTCGGTGATCAGCTTGCTTCAATCTGAAATCAAAACAGCCTTAAAAACTTCCTTTGGGAATTTGGATGGACCATTATCTGTCACTGATTGGTGCAGAGGCCGCAGTCAGACAGGTGATGGAGCTTCCACAGTTGATGGATCTTATGCTGAGTCTACACTGAGCGAGTGCAAGGATTCTTCGAGCACTGTATGTTTATCTGTTGGAGAACCAATGAGCCCAGCCTAGTCTTCTACCGGTGCCTTTTGCCTTAAAGGTATACTGATTGATTATATTGGGTTCTGGAAATTTCAGGTGACTTACGGTTTAGCAATCGCTGAAGTTGATGGGGCAAAGGCAGATGATACTGGTCGAAGGAGATTGAGCCAAGAGATAGAGTCAGAGCAGTCCCGAAGGCCAACAGTCTTTGTTCTTCCTTCCCCTGCCATACTTGTTGGGTATTATTTATTATGATTGCTTCAATTGCACATAATTCATGAACACGCGATAGAATTGATTTCAGTTACTTCCCACTCCGTTGAACTCAAAGCTGATTGCTTTTAGTATAATTTTGTTGTTTTTGAAGAGCATAAGTTGCATTTATAAACTGCTTTTAATATGTGAATGAGATAAGAGGAAAACTCTCTGATTTGACTAGCTGTATCTTCTTCCTAGACTATTTTTGTTTGTTGTTTCAATAACCATTTTATTTATTCTAATTGCAAGCAACTTGGATGCTTAATAGGTACCAGGATGACTGGCTTAAGACGTCAGCAAGCTCTCTACAACTCTGGGAAAAGGCTCCTTTTGAACCATATGCATCACCAAAACCTGTAAGATTCTTGGAATTGTTGCAATATTATAACTTCTGCACCTCTGATTACTTTATTGCTTAATTCTCTTGTGGTGAATGATACTGCAACTTTGTTTTAATAATTGCTGCAGATTACTTATTGTGTTATATGTCCAGACATTGATCCACTTACTTCTGCTGCTGCTGATTTTTTCCAACAGCTTGGGACTGGTGAGTAGCTATTTATATCTGCCTTACTGTTGTGTATCTCAAGTGCATTGTGTTTTCTACTTGTGTACTTACCTATCAGGGAGGAAACTTAAGTTGTTTTCTCTTAGTTGATTTCTGAGTTTACTTCTGATGATGTTCATCAGCAGATAAACTAACTAAACTACTTCACACATTCTAACCTGTCCCTTGAGGATGTGAATCGGTCATTTCCTTCATCACACTTACTTTTCTTCTGAATGAGAAGGCCTTTGCTAATGGGGCATTTGTTAACTTTTAATGCTGTGTTTAATACATAAACATATATATGTGCACTTGTTTGGATAAGTTTTGCTGCTGTGACATTATGTTTCAACTTTCAAGTGAGTTGGGTCTTAAAATGAACTTTTTCCCATCAGTTTATGAGGCGTGCAAACTGGGAACTCATCAACCTCAGAGTTTAGGAAACCAAATGGATATAGACACAGGAAAACTGTCATGTTCTGGTTTTGTGCTGCTTGACTGCCCACAATCAATGAAGATAGAAAGAAGTAATACATCTCTTGTGGGTTCAATAAGTGATTATTTTCTCTCTCTCTCTAATGGTTGGGACATCACAAGCTATCTCAAGTCTCTTTCAAAGGCTGTCAAAGCTTTGAAATTTGGTCCATGCTTATCAACAAACCCAAAAGAAGGAAATAATGGCCCTTGCATGGTAAGTCGCAGGTTCCTATAGTTTTTCAGTAGTTATATTACATTAATTTTTTTTTCCTCGATTACTTGTGGTTTAAAAGAAATTAATATTGTTGTAAGCTTTTCCATGTGGTGCTTTAATTGAGATAGTTCTTCATATGTGATGGAAGGTGTCTTTATCTTTTGATTTATGTTTTAATCCATTATTCAATCTTGTGGTTGAATATTTACTTTTAGCAGCTTATTTTTGGGAAGAGATTTATTTAGTTGGTGGGTCTTTCATCAAGATGTAAGATATCTCAAATCAAGATTCAAATTAGGAATTGAAATTCCTATTTTGTGAATAATTCTCAAAATCAATCAAATATGTACATCCTTGGTAAAACACTTAAAATAATCAAATATGAGATACATAAATGACTCATTGCCTACAAAATTAAAATTGTCAACTCATTGCTCAGGTTTATGCATCTCAAAATCAATACAATTGTTAATTCTTTGCTCAGATTTTAAGTCATCACGATGATCAATTTTTTTAGGAAGGTATGAATGCTTATTTATATGATGAACATTGAAAAGCATATTGAATATTCATTTGGTAAAAACCTGAGCCAGGGGGATGTTGGAATAGTTAACAATCAAGAACAGAATAGAAGGTGCAAATGCATGCTATCATAATCTTGGTTTATGTAAATTTGGTCTCTCTCCCTCTCTCTCTCTCTCTCTCTCTCTTCGTTTTAACAACATTCTCTCTTCAGTTTACTTGAAAGGGTTTAGTGACTTCGTCTTAAATTTATTGGATCATTTAAGCATGACTTGGGAAGAATTGATTGGTTTATTGGCAAATTGCTTGATTTAGCTATAATTCAGGTATTCAGTGATAGATCCTATATATTCGAATAACTTGGATGAGGAACCAAACAATAATCAAGGAATTGTATAATTCTGAAAACTTGCACACTTTTGAATAATCAGAGCAACTGATTCAATAATTGTTTTTCCCCCACTCAGGTTATCTATGTGGTGTGCCCCTTTCCTGAGCCTATTGCAATCCTACAAACTGTTGTTGAATCTTCTGTGGCCATTGGATCAACATTTTTCTCATCAGATAGGGATCGGAAGCCAGTTTTGCTGAGCCAAGTTGGCAAGGCCTTGAGTAGTTCAGCAGTTGTGGATGAAGCTTCGCCATCAAATGTTCTCGTACTTGCTGGATTTAATGTTCCTAAACTGGTATTGCAAATAGTGACAGTTGATGCCATTTTTAGGGTTGCAAGTCCTAATCTTAATGAGCATGTTATTCTTAAAGAGACTGCTTTCACTGTATACAACAAGGCTAGGCGAATTTCAAAAGGATCTTCAAATGATGTGCTGTCATCAACATTATCTGGTAGATCTCATTCTGTCATACCGCAAATGAATTCTATTCCAGCAATGTGGAAGGACTGTGTTGGTCCTCGACTTGGAGGATCTACACTTCCAAGAGAGGGTGACATTGATGCTGGCTTGAGACCAGGTACCTGGGATAACTCTTGGCAGACGGCAAGGAGTGGAGCGTTGAGCTGTGATCCAGGCAGAAATGGAGATTTTGTTCTTCAAGATGAATATCGCTATTTGTTTGAGCCACTTTTTATTCTTTCTGAACCTGGTTCTTTGGAGCATGCAGCCATACCTGCAATTTTTGGCAATTCAACTGCTGAATCTTCAAAGCTTTTATCTGATGATAGCAGTGGAGGCTTCATTGCAAGTGCCAATTCAGCAGCGACTGCTGATACTGGACCTAGCTCGCAACTTGATGGATCAGAGGCAGATGGCCTTGGTGGTGGTTATCTTAAGACTCTTCCAAGCCTACATTGTTGCTACGGATGGACAGAGGATTGGCGTTGGCTTGTATGCATATGGACAGATGCAAGGGGAGAATTGCTTGACAGCCATATATTCCCTTTCGGAGGAATTAGCAGTCGACAGGACACAAAGGGCTTGCAATGCCTCTTTGTGCAAGTTCTGCAGCAAGGATGTCAAATACTTCAGTCTTGCTCTCCTGATATTGGTTCTGCAAAGCCGAGAGATTTTGTGATTACACGCATTGGAAATTTCTTTGAACTCGAGTACCTAGGTATGGGCTTCTTTCATGCTAGTCCTCCATATTTGTTTTCTGTTTAATAGCAAGAAAGCTGTTGATTGAGTTTCTACATTGAAGCTTTTCATATGCTTTAGCCATTTTTTGTAATAGCTCGAAATCTACAGTATACAAAATGTGAAACTTTTGTTTTATGGCCAGTCATCATAAAAGGGAAATTTTTTGTTTGTATGAGATCACTGCGAATTATTATGAGTTATATTTTCTTTTAGAACCTTCTAACTTTTTGTGGAAATTTCCCTATCCATTTTTCGACCATCATATGTTTATCCTGTTAGTTGAAAGCTTTCTCTAATTGCCTCAATATATTTACAATATAATTGTTTTCTGCATGTGATTAACAGAGTGGCAAAAGGCCATTTATTCAGTTGGAGGTTCTGAGATGAAGAAATGGCCCCTGCAATTGCGACGATCTATGCCAGATGGGATGCCTGCAAGCAGCAATGGGGCTACTTTGCAGCAACAGGAGATGAGTTTAATGCAAGAGAGAAATCTTCCTTCCTCACCAAGTCCTCTGTACAGTCCTCATTCAAAAGGTTCTGGCTTCATGAAGGGTGGTTTAGGACAATCTTCTGGAAGAAAACAGCTTATTGGGGGACATACAGTGGTTGACAACTCTAGGGGTATGCTTCAGTGGGTGCAGAGCATCAGTTTTGCAACAATTTCAATTGACCACACTCTGAATCTGGTTTTTCAGGCGGATTCAGCTTCTCCTGGTAACTTAAATTTCTCAGCCTTGGCTTTCCTTTTTGTATTTGTTTATCAACTGTCTGTAGATGCAAATTTAACATTGAATATGTGATCACTACTTTGTTAAACTTGAAGGTAGAATCTTTATTTGTCTCTGGCTTATGTCTCCAACTTACAAAGTCTTGCTAATAATCTTTCAGTTATATCCTTAATAGCTCGTCTCTTTATGCTTTCTTCTTGTTTATTATTTTTGGCTTAATATTCATGGACTCCTGTTATGTGCATTGGCCAAAATTTTTTAGGGCTGCTGTCCATGAAATGGGCATTTGATCTGCATGACATTTGTGACACTGGTCTTAAAGTTTAATTTAATGAAAGCCCAAATGCAGTTTGGGATGTATGAAGTTAGGGTTGAGGAGAAGGGTTTATTAAATGCTGCTCTAGTCAACTTAACCTCTTGGATGGTTAAATCTATCATTTGACTTGGTATACTAACAGTACTTTATTATTGTAATAATTACTTGATATCCAGTAACTGAAGTTCCAGAAAGTTCACTTTTTATGATTTCTTTTTACTAAATCACTGGGTAGAGATGTCAATCACTTGCATTTACAATCTTTTTTCACAATGTAAATATGCTTTTGAATTAGTTCTGACCAGGCTTTTGGAGTAGCTAACTTTTGGCACATAGGATGAGGTGTATGAGGATTTTTTTATGTCATTTACTTTTCATGTTGGAGTTTGAAATTGTTATGAAGAATTAACCGCCAAGCTTTGTGCAGGAGGAACTCAGAGTGGCAATGGTGCTGGTGCATCCGGCTATCTCGAAGGTTTCACTCCTGTAAAGTCTCTTGGTTCTACTTCTACCTCTTACATTTTAATTCCATCGCCTAGCATGCGCTTTCTGCCTCCAACACCTCTTCAGCTCCCCACCTGTCTCACGGCCGAATCTCCGCCACTTGCACATCTCCTTCATAGCAAGGGCTCTGCAATTCCTCTCTCAACTGGCTTTGTGGTTTCTAAAGCTGTACCCTCTGTGAGGAAAGACTACAGGAGCAACTCAAGGGAAGAATGGCCTTCAGTTCTTTCTGTCAGTCTCATTGATTATTATGGAGGTACTAACATCACCCTAGAAAAATTCTCTCAAGGGATTGGGAAGCAAGGACTACGAAGATCAGGCCCGGAAGTTGGGGATTGTGAAATTGACATGCACTTAATTCTCGAGTCTATAGCAGCAGAGCTTCATGCCTTGTCATGGATGACTGTGAGCCCAGCATATTTGGATCGACGAACTGCATTGCCATTCCACTGTGACATGGTTTTGAGGCTTAGAAGGCTGCTTCATTTTGCTGACAAGGAGCTCATTTCACAACCTGACAAGTAGCAAATGCCACATTTTTCTTATGGATCGACCAAGTTTTCCAAGTGTACAATGAAAGCATAACCTGTTATTTGTATATGTAACAGTAGCCCAACTCCTAGCAAGAAAGGAAATTATATGGGAAGAAATAGTTAGATCTAACAGAAAACTACAGCAGCAGTTGCCCAAAACTTGTAAATGAATAGGACAGTTCAGTACAGCTCTAGACGGCATGATTAGTAGATAATATTTAACGAGCGATGCATTGGCAGCTCGCTCGTGTAGAAGAGATCCTTCCCAGTGTTGTATTTTCATTCCTTTTGCTGGTAATTTGCTAAGGGAAGTTTTAGATGATTAGTTGTAGATCCATTTTCTGTCAGATAGTTGTTTAGGCCTTTAGGAGATGTGCTTCATTGCATAATGGCTTCCATCTTTTGTTTCTTCTTTTCTTCCTCCACAAATGTGCTTGTATACTAACTAAAAATTCACAACAATAAAATTATAAATTTCAGAGATGACAGATTTTTTTCTTTTTTTTTTTAACTTGCAATCTTTGTTAATTAGATATTCAAAAGACATTGTTAATATGAATTTTCAGGCTTTAGCTGTTAAATCAATTAGACCGCTAGCATTGATTTTGTTGGTGCCATTGAAGCCTTCTTTGTTTGTGGGCTATTTGCTATGCATCTGTAATAATAGTTACTGTTGGATCATAGTGTGTGTTTATTTTGTTATTTCATGGAGGTTTGGGTCTATTAAAGTTTGTATACTCCCAATTTAATTGAATTGAACATACTATAAAATGTAGTAGTATCTCTTTTTCATAATTTATTTTTTAACAAATAGACAATTTATATGCTGATGGATAAGTTGAACATTTGGCTGTTAGATTGGATGCTCATTACATTAATTCGATTCCTCATTTTTCTTCTTTACGATGACAATTTTCAATATTGTATCTTTATCATTAAATGATTTTTTTGTTATTTTAAATCCATATCATCTAATTTATGGAAGTACAGTATCGGGACTTGACAGGAGCTTTTCCACCCCTTTGTGGAATATTTTCTGTTGGACACAAAAATGTGATTTTTTTGTTATATAGACACATGCTTTATTATGATACTAAATAAAAATTTAAAAATATATAATTTAATTTCATTGGTTTTCTCAAAATCAACAATAATATTATATATACTAAATAAAATTTCAAAATTATATATTTTAATTTGCCATCAAAATCGACAGTAATAACATAATCGACAATAGTAACACATTAAAGTATGTTGCATGTTTGCTATTAAAGTATGTTGAATATTAAAATGGTATGTTATTGAAATGTTTATTTATTATATTAACAAAAAAAATTTAGTTTCTAAGGTCTTGTAATTCATAGTATCCTATTCTGTTTTCTTTTTTTTTTTTTGGTTTGAGAGAGGGAAAATTTGAACACGACTCACATGTCCATTACAATATCTCAATCACTAGGTTATCCATTGAAAGAGAGAATACATTTACTTTATTCTTAATAAAAATAAAAATAAATGTTAATTACTTCAGAATAAGAATAAAGTTATAATGGATGTTCAATCACTTAGAAGATAATTTTTCATTCAAAATATATATTGTATTCACAATATATATAAAAAAAATTAACAGTTTTGACATTAATTTGAAATAAAATTTTCTTACTTTATTAGCTGAAAAAACCATAGATCTCTTAATAAAAAAACAATAACATTGTAACTTATTTTTGTATTCTATGATTATTTTATTTTTCCAAATTAAAACTAGCCTATAGAAATTATTTGAAATTTTAACCACTCATCTTATTATGCCGGACAAAATACATCTAAACTTTCTCAACCTAATACTTACATATCAGAATTTTTTGAATTTATTTTTTATTAGTATGATTGACAAAGTAGTTGAGACACTTGTAAAATGGATTGGGAGTGCCGGGTTTAAATCTGAATTAAAAAGTTATAAGACATTAAAATAATAATAAAAAAAACATAGGACATATAAGACTCCCTCCAAAATCCTAATGCTTTTATATGCTATCCTATTATATTAGTATTAACCTCATATCATGTGTGATGTTATATAAAAATAAATTGGAGGGTTTAGGGTTTAGCTATAGAACCAACCATTAATTCTTAATAGGCCCATTAGGCTTGGAAAAGAAACCCAACCCAATAATAAACCATTCACTTCTTCTTCTACTAACTTCAGTTCCTCCCAAAACCCTAAACTCAATAAAACCCTAAAACCTACTTACCACTTACTCTCTAGAACACACACAGCCTCTTTCTTCCTCACCCTTCTTCAAACCACACACCCACACAAAAATATGGGGAAAAAACCAGAAAATGGCACTGATCAGCAGCATAAAGAAGAAGAAGACTCAACTCAAACAATGATCAAACCTCAAAACTTCACTCCTCCCATTGACACTTCAAATTGGCCAATTCTTTTGAAAAACTATGACCGTCTCAATGTCCGTACCGGTCACTACACTCCTCTCCCATCTGGGTTTTCTCCCCTTAAACGCCCCATTGATATTTACATCCGTTATGGCATTATTAATCTCGACAAACCCTCTAATCCATCTTCCCATGAGGTTGTAGCCTGGATTAAGCGCATTCTTCGTGTCGAAAAAACCGGTCACAGCGGCACCCTTGACCCCAAAGTCACTGGTAATTTGATTGTCTGTATTGATAGAGCTACCCGCCTTGTTAAATCCCAACAGGGTGCTGGTAAAGAGTATGTCTGTGTTGCTAGATTACATGATAAGGTTGCTGATGTTGCTAAAGTCGGTAGAGCTCTTGAAACCCTCACTGGCGCGGTTTTTCAACGGCCTCCAATCGTTTCTGCTGTTAAAAGACAGCTTAGGATTCGTACTATTTATGAAAGTAAGTTGTTAGAGTATGACCCAGATCGTCATTTGGTTGTTTTTTGGATTTCTTGTGAAGCTGGTACTTATGTTAGGACTATGTGTGTTCATTTGGGTTTACTTCTTGGTGTTGGTGCTCATATGCAAGAATTGAGGAGAGTTAGGTCTGGTATTTTAGGTGAGAAAGATAATATGGTTACTATGCATGATATTTTAGATGCTCAATGGCTCAAAGATAATTTTCAAGATGAAAGTTATTTGAGGAGAGTTATTATGCCTCTTGAAGTTATTTTGACTAGTTATAAGAGGTTGGTTGTTAAGGATTCTGCTGTTAATGCTATTTGTTATGGTGCTAAGCTTATGATTCCCGGTCTTTTGAGGTTCGAGAATGATATTGAGGTTGGTGAGGAAGTCGTCTTGATGACTACTAAGGGTGAGGCTGTTGCTTTAGGGATTGCTGAAATGACTACTGCAGTGATGGCTACTTGCGATCATGGTGTTGTTGCGAAGATTAAGAGGGTCGTTATGGATAGGGATACTTATCCGAGGAAGTGGGGATTGGGACCTAAGGCTTCGATGAAGAAGAAGTTGATTGCGGAGGGGAAATTGGATAAGCATGGGAAGCCGAATGAGAATACTCCACAAGAATGGTCGAGGAATTTGGTCGCTTTGCCTACAGGGGGAGATGCTATGGTTGCTAGTGCTGCAGCTACAAAGGAGCCAGCTGCGGAGGCAAGAGAGATCGCTGTGGAGAAGAAACAGAGTGTAGAAGTGGAGGAGGAGAAGGACAAAAAGAAAAAGAAGAGGAAGAGTAAGGATGATAGCACCGATAGCCCTGTTGCTCAAGCGCCTGCTAAGAAAGCTAGAGTTGAAAAGGAAGATGCAGTTGAGGAGAAGAAGGTGAAGGGAGAGACAATTGTTGAAGAGAGCGAAGATGATAAGAAAGAAAAAAAGAAGAAAAAGAAGAGTAAAGAGTGTGATGATGCAGAAACTGTAGTGGAAAAAGAGACAGAGAAGGTAAAGAAGAAGGAGCACAAGGACAAAGGCGAAGCTGGTTCACCTGATGCAGAAAAGTCTGAGAAGAAAAAGAAGAAGAAGAAAGATAAGGAGGCACAGGAGGTGGCAACTGTTGAGGATGACAAAGCTAATGGCGAGGCCGATAAAAGTGAGAAGAAGAAGAAGAAGAAGAAAAAGAAAGACAGAGATGCAGAAGAAGCTTAGGCCAGAATGATCAGAGCAATGATTGTTTGGTACCTTTTGTAATCTTCCATGCAGTTTTCAGGAGAATCCGTTTTCTAGATTTCTGTCCAATTTTTTTTCTCTAATAGATAGTTCCTTGCTTGCGCCTTGTCTTTGTATTATTGCTATTATAAGTTTTGATATGAACTTTTGTTTTATCAGTTAGATTTTCTTTTCTTTTTCTGCTATTTTATTTAAATGTCATAGTAATTTTTCTGGATTTGGATAGAGAGTTGTTCATAGATGTGCTTGCATCATTACCTTTAATATGTTGGATGATCCACTGCCTTCAATTTGTTTAGATATTTTGTAGGCTATCAGTTATCTCATCTTGCAGAAAGGAGTTGATATTATTGTATAGATAGTTTCATTATTTTGACAATGTTGGAATTACATGTTGACCCCTATCAGAAACACCTCCGAGGTGAAGGTTAGCTTTCTGTCGGACTCGAGTTCCATAATATGATTTAAGCAGGCAGCAGTACAGGTCAGTGACTGAGTAATCCACGGTGGAATTACATCTACAGTTGATGTGGTCGTTTTGTTGCCGGTAATGGGTTTCTGCCCTACTTAACATGCAAATTCTCTATCCAGCTGAGGCAGTGGTAGGTAGTAGTAGACAAAGACATCACAGCTTATGTATCAAAAGGTAAGAGAGAGCAATCTGTGTAGAATGTTTTCTTCAATCAATGTGCTCATTTATGTGAGATGAGATGAGGTAGATGTGGTGGTATTTGAAATGCTACTTTTACTTGAGAATTTGGGGTTTTAGAGACTCTTTGTACAAGTTGATTTATCTGTGTGTGTTACATGATATCTTTTGTCAAGCATTTTTACATGCAATAGAACACTTGTATTTCTTTTTTATTGTTTGCTTCAAACAAATATTGACATAGTTAGGTCTTGATCTTGAATCTCTGTCTGATGCTGTAAATCTGCTGTGCTTTAGCCGAAGGATTTTTTTATTGAATGTAGTGAAATGAATATACATACTAGCAGTACTGATTCCTAAAAACGAAGCATTTGTGTTTTGCTTATTGCTCAATTTTTATACTTATGCTTTTGCATCTGAATTTGGATGAATGAATACATTTTTTTATCCAGATTGACTATGTAAAATTAATGATTGAATGGAGACTATTTTTTATATAGCTGAGATCAATCATTCAAACTAAACTGTGGTTAGTCGGTGCTCCAAATGGGGTTTCAGATACTCGGGATAATAACAATTATTAAAAAAACAAACTGTGGTTTATTTCTGAGTTTAAGCAAATGTTTTTGGTTTAAGCATCTGGCCTGGTAAGATCTATGGGCCATGAAAATTTATGATTTGTTTGTCTATTTTTAATCATTGAACAAGTGAAAGAAAATGTTCATAAAAGCCTTTGTAAAATAGTAAATAAAATGGGCCACTTCTGTTTTCTTTCCACTGGTGCTGTGGGTGCATATTTTGATGGTGGTCTCATGGTTTATGGACCGATAGTATCAAGTCTGTCCCAATTATGCTTTGGTGTTCATATACATCGAGTTAGAGCTTACTTATAAATTAACTACTTCACCTTTGTCTTTTACTCCGTCAATGGAGGGATCACATATTGAAAAATAAAATACAGTTTAGTCTAATTATAAAAAATTAATTTAATTTGATTTAAAAATTTATTTTCTTTTAAAAAAGTCTATAAATTCAAAAAAAATTATAAATTTAAATAATATTTATTAAAATTTATATATATTATTTGAGATTTATAAAAAATAGAAATAAAATTCATTAAACTACTTAAATTATTATTTTAAATTTTAAAATCCACTAATTATGTAAACTAAAAAAATGAATTAGATAATATTGACCAAATTTTATAAGTCAAATAATTTTGTGTATAGAAATAAAAAAAATTAAATTATTCAATAAAACTCATAAAATGATTATAAAATTTGATAGAATTTGAAAAAATTTTGTAATATGAAAGATAATATCAATTTGAAAAAATATAAAATATATTTACTAAGAAATTTTATCATAATTATCTGAACTCAATAAATTTATAAAAAATCTATAAATTTAAAATTTTTTAATATTTGTTCATTGAAAATAAAATATATTTCCGTATTATTTTGTTAATAATTCATTATAAATTCTCATAGTAAATAAAAATTATAAAAGTATAATGTGTTTTATCATACTTTTATTGAATTTTAGAGGTTTATAAGCTTTTAAAAAATTATATAATATTATTAATAATTTTTTATATTTTATAATAATCTTTTATTCATGAATATTTTTTTTTATAAAATTTACAAAGTATGATTTTGTAAATGTTTAAAAACTTAAAAAAATTCTATAAAAATATAATAAAACACATCATAAATGTTATAATTTTTATATACTATCAGAATTTATAATAAATTTTCAACATTATAGTATGGAAGATATATTTTATTTTCAATAAATAAATATTAATAAAGTTTTAAATTTATGAAGTTTTTATAAATTTATAGAGTTCAAATAATTATGAGAAATTTTTTTAGTAAATATATTTTATCTTTTTTTGAAATTGTTATTATTTTAACATTATAAATTTTTTAAAATTATATCAAAATTTATAATAAGTTTATGAGTTTGAATAATTTAAATTTATTATTTTTATACACTCATAAAAAT
>CANYLF010858601.1:0-29477 GCA_948193215.1 Bocquillonia castaneifolia | reverse complement strand
GGCTATATTCAAATTCAAAAGTGATCCAACGACTAGAATACTCTTCGAGGCTATAAATAGAGGCTTTAAACACCTTATTAAGGTTACAAATAATTTATTTTAAAGATTAGATCTCTCTAAAGCTTTATTTACGCTCTAAGTTCTCTCTTTTATTCTTTAGTCTTTGTTGTCAAATCTTTTGTGAGTTTAATTTTGTTCATTTCAATCCATTTGTGGGTTGTGTGTTGTGAGAGGATAGGATCTCTTGTTAAAGGTTGAAGTGTTTGCCTTTAAAACACTTGTAATTCGGGTTTCTGGTGAGAGAAACACATTGGGTTGATTAAAGGGGTTTAATGCTAGCCATCAAAACACCTTATAAGGTTAGTGTGAGCCTAATCACTTGTGATTAGTGGAAATTCCAAAGTAGTGGGAAGTGAATGTAGGTTTAGTTAATACTGAACCACTAGTTCTCTTTCTCTCTTTCTCTTTAAACAACTTAATTAGTTGTTTTAATTTTTAATTACTCAACCAATTCACCCCCTCTTGGTTGCCTTGGAATTTCAATTGGTATCAGAACTTATGCTCATTATTATGCTTGATTACTTGATTTCATGATAAACAAATGACATCCGAGGGTTTCTTTCACTTATTGAAGCCTTACTTTGACGGCACTGACTATCTACTATGGAAATATAGAATGGAGTTTTACTTTAACAATGATTTGGTTAACTTTTGGGATGTGGTTCTCAAGGGTTGGACTCCTCTTATGAAGAAAGAATATGGTGTGGAAGTGGTGAAGCTTATGAGTGAATGGTCAAAGGAAGAGATCGAAGATAATATTGGAACCAAAGAGTCGTTACCATTCTCTTGAGCTTTCTTACAAGATAATAATGTAGTAGGGTTCAATGTTATGACTCCACTAAGAACATTTGGCAAGCACTTATGAACTATCATAAAGGAACCACCCAAGTTAGGCAACAAAATGCTAAATGTGGATGTATGTGTATGAGACCTTCAAATGTAAAGGCAATGAGCGAGTCATCGAGATGACCAACCAGTTCATGGACATTGTGACCAACCTCAAGAAGCTTAAAAAGATCTACTCTATGAAAGATGTCAACCATAAGATCTTTAGAGCACTTCCAAAAAAGATTTGAGATTCCAAAGTTGCCTCAATCAAAGCTACCGACAATCTTGCAACTCTTAAAAATGATAAGTTGGTTGGTAAGCTTCTTTACTTATGAAATGAAAAAATGATGATGACTTAAAGGATGAGAAGAGGAAGACTATTGCTCTAATGGATGCGATGACCTCAAAGGAAGTAAGGGATTTCGAAGTTGAGGTTGAACAAGGAAAAGAGAAAGAAGTGGTGGAACTTGTTAAAGAGGAGATTGCCCTATAGACTAAGAAAGTGAAAGACATCTTGACCTTTAAGACCAAGGGAGGAAAGAGGAACTACAAGCTTTACAAGAAGGCCTTGGGAGGAAAGAAGAAGGAGATGGTTTGCTATGAATGTAGTAAGTCTGGGCACATCAAGTTCGAATGCTATATACTTAAAAAGAAGAAAGGCTCATGAAACAAAAATACCAAAGAGCTTAAAAGAGCCTACAAAGCTATTTAGGATGAACCTAGTGTCATTGATAAGGATGATCAAGAGAACATTGCCAGCTTTTGCTTGATGAAATCCAAAAGCTCTCCTAAAGAGGTAATTGATCCCACTTCTCCTTTTGATTTGTGTGATGACTTGGATGATGATGTCGATGATGATAATGAGGATTTACTTAATACTATCTCAATCAAATGCAATGAATATCTTTCAGAAATGAAATTTTATAAAGAAAAGAGTGCAAAGATTGAGAAACACGTAAATGACTTAAAGATGGTGGTTGGTACTCTTAAATTATCTAATGATGAGTTTAAGAAAACTCTCCAAGAGAGTCTAATAAACACATCTTCAATGAAGGATCACATAATTGAGAATGACTTGTTGAAAAAAGAAGTTGAGATCTTGAAAACCTCCATCTCTAAGTTTGAGAAAGGAAATTGATCTCTAAGTTTGAGAAAGGAAATTGAGCATTGGACCAAATTCATGTGCCTCAAAAGTTCTCTTCCATCAAGTTTGGACTTGGGTTTAAAGGATCATCTACTACAACCTTAAGCTGAAACATTGTGTTTGTGAAATCCTCAATACTTCAAACCTCAAGCATTGATTTAAGTGTATTGGAGAAAGGTGAAACTTCTAAAGCTCCTCTAAAGGTCTAGGTTCATTCATATTCTCACACGCCTCAAGGACCAAATAAGTCTAGCTTCAAAATAACTAAAGGAAATCAATTCCAAAGGCGTCAAGGAAGCAAATGAGGTCATTTTCCTCACAGACAAAGGGCTCGTGCATATAGAAGACCAAGCTTTCAATGCTTTTGTTGCATGAGACATGGTTATACAAATAATAGATGCTACATTATGAAGATACATTTGAAGCTTGTTCCAATGGACTCCAAAGCTACTAACCCCCAAGGACCCAAGTACATTTGGGTACCTAAAGCTTCGACATGAATTATTTTTATAGGTGTGCCTCAAAGCTTCCAAGGGAAACAACAAGTTGTATCTTAATAGTGCATACTCAAGGCACATGACCGAAAATGTTGGGAACTTCATCTCCTTTGAAAGTATGATTAGAAGAGATGTCACCTTTGGAGACAATGTTAAAGGAAGGGAGATAGACATTGGAAAGATAGGTAACTCTCCCTCTACAACCTTTATTGATGATGTGTTGTTTGTTGATAGCTCAAACATAATTTCTTAATTATTAGTCAATTGTGTGACAAAGGTTTTAATGTGACAATTGACTTTAAATCTTGCCTTGTATCAAATCTAATAGATAACAAGGTGATATTTAGAGGAGAATGGATCACTAATGTTTACTTAGAGGACCTTACAAACCTAGATTTTAAGTGTCTTATGTCTATCAGTAATGACTTTTGGTTGTGGCATTGAAGACTTGATTATTCTAGCATGAAACTCCTAAGGATCTTTACAAACATGACCTTTAACCTTTGCATTTTATATAAAAGGCACAAGGCTCTCCATTTTAAAGGATCATATCATATAACTAAGTTTCAATGAATGAAATATTTTTGGTTTCACTAGAATTGTGTGAATTATTTCTTTGATTCTTTGTTTTGTACTTAAGAACTTATCAAGCATAAAAGCTTATGGCGTTCAAAATTCAAAGTATTTTTATACTTAATTACTCTAGTTGTTATAGAACTAGTTGGAGTTAAGTCATTTGTTCAGTACATACCTAAGTAGTTTAATTTTTATATAACTATTTGGGTTTAGGTGTTTGGCAAAGTTATCTTCTTTTTTTTTAGGAATCTTGATTGATAGATCTTATTTTAGTTGAATTGTATATGAATTTTTGGATTGATTATCTTTATATACTTTGGGCGTTATATACCCAGTGAGTTTGTAGTGTCACATTTAAAAGGTTTCATCCCCAATGCACACCAGTTATATAATAACCAAAGTATATGACAAATTGGTGTGAATTGGGGATAAAAACACTTAAATGTGACTGTAGACACCTAATTTTTAGATGCAGGAATGATAGGAGTATCTTGAAGCAAAGATGATGATTATTGAGTAACTCTATCGCTCAGGGTATAATGTTTGAATATTGACGAACTTCTAGAAGTGTTTTCAACTAGGGTTTTAATGATTTTAAAAGGTTTTAAAGTGGTTTTAAGCCTAAAATGAGTTTCAAGGCCAAATTCTGATGTTTTAGGCCTAGATTCAGAGCTTATGCTTCGATTCAGTAAGGTTCGAGGCTCGAAAATAGGTCAAACCATCACAGAATAGACCGGACAATGCTGAGAATGGGCCTGCTCTTATCCTAGAGGCATATGCCTCATTTAAATCCTACGCACCTCTAGGATGAGGTGCACAGCCCAATCTAGAGGTGTACGCCTCTTTTTTGAGGCGTGCTCCTCTAATTCAGCTTAGAAACAAAGAACAAGGTGGGTTTGAGCCTGAAACGAGCCCGAATTTGATTTTTTTAAGCCAGAACCTAATTTGATTAATTTAGCAGTCACTTAAACCTAATTTGCAGAAGATCTACCTTCATAAAATAATTAAAATTTATAGACACTTGATTTTTGGATGCAGGTTTGTGGAAGCGGTTGGGGAGCCTGATGATGAATACGGTCCAAATTTGACCATTCTAATACCCAATTTCTTTTAAAATTGAGCTGAAGAATTAAAATGGTTTTAAAATCTTTTCATAATGTTTTTTTTACCTGACCTATCAAAGAACTGGTCGGTTCTTTAATGGATCGATCGAACCTTTAACCTCTGGATTAGGCCTAAAGTGGACAAAAGCCCATTTGGATAGAATGAAGATTCGAACAGTTCTTTGATAAACATTCAACCGATTGTTTATCAAAGAACCGATCGGTTCTTTGCTTAAAAATTATTTAATTAGACAAGTTGCATATACAGAGGACTTAACATACTACACCAACCTATCTTAAACTTTACAAAGTAATTGGGCAACTTTCCAAAGCATATGATTTTCTCCTATAAATACCCTAAGTTTTTAACACGAAAAGAAGGAGGAGGAGGCTTTTTTGAGAGAACAGAGAAAGCTAGTTATAAAAACTTTATTTATTAGCAGAGCCCTTTTCTTAAGGTTTTCAGACGAGAAAACTTCTTTGATTCGAAACCTCCTTTCTACTAGAAGTGGTAACGATCATCAACTCTGAGGGCAATCTACCATCCATGAAGTCTTTATTCATCAGAATAAGCATATTCATCCTCTATTGTTTTCTTTGTTGAGCTATTGTAATTTTTACTATTTCATGGACTAACTCCATTTTACTTTCTGATCATACCAATGTCTTCCTGGTGATGAGGAGGTGCTTTGAAACCAACGAACTGAAGTTTGGAGCCCTATACCCTAAGTTATGAGCCAAAATGTGATTTTGGTTCTATAAGTTGGGTTACATCAGAAGCTCATCTTTTTAGCCATCTTAGGAGCTCCTTTAGGTCTCTATTTGTTATTCTGTATATTTGGTTTTGAAAAATTCATAATAAACAGGTGAAATATCAAGCTCTAAAGTGTCGGTCCCCCATATTGCAAAACTGCCCATCACATTGACAAAACTCCTTCGGCTCATCAATCAACCGATCGGTTAATTGGATTATTGGTCAGTTGCTTGATCAATGGTACCAAAGTCATATTTTTTAGTATTTTGGGCATGGGCCTTGTCAAAGGTCCGACCGAATCTTTACTAAAGGTTCGGTCGGTCCTTCAAAGAGTCGATCAACATAAGGGGGGGGGGGGATCCAAAGACATCGGCCGATAGAAGCTTCAAGATCAACCGATCGATTTTTCTCTAAAGGACCGACCGGTTGGTCGGTAAACTCTCTAAAGTCTATTTATTTTCAAGCCAAAATGCCTCCAATAAATGCTAGAAACATTAATCTATTTAAATCAATAAACCTGGTAAATAAATAGATAAAATTGGTGAAAAATCATTTTCCCTTTCCTTTCTTTAAGGGTGTATGTATATTCCTGCTATTTTATTATTTTGGGAAATAAATAAATAATTAATGTGCAAACATTAATCTGTAAATAATGTAAAATATATTAGAAACTAATTGTAGATGTTTTTGCGTGTAAATAAATGAAGAAATAATCCACTCAGTAAACATAATTAAAATAAATATAAACCCGCCATCACAACAAACAACACTCAATTAATCAGGGTTAATCAAGTGGAATTGATGTAGAGAAATAAAATCGATTAGAAACAATGCTAGAGACGGTCATCCATCCTTTACCAGTGCCATATTATTTTATGGATGATTTATCGCTTTAAATTATTTTTTCTCTGTAGGAAATAATAACCTTATTAATTAGTTAAATAGGAAATTGCCTTAGTATGGAAGACTTATTCCGAACCTAGAAATCATCTCGAGTGATGACAAATAGGAATTCCAAAGGAATCGACCTGTTTTGTTATCACTAGGTGATCCCGATGCAATTCGGGTGGTGACTCCACATCTTTTTCACAAAATTTAAATCCCAAATAGTGAATCTGCTCACCATTGCCATTGGACGCCTCCGCGAGCACACCCTATTGTCCACAAAATCAGAATTAATTGAGATTTGATTTGATTTTTAAAGATTATGGAACGCTTTCAATTAATTTTTGTAAACTTGGAAGGTTGGATTTTTCTTTCCCGCCAAACAAAGCAATTAGATATGATTTCATTATTTATGGAAAGGAACTCTCCAAAATCTGAATAAAACTCTTGATTATTTACAAATTGAACCTTACCTAAACATTATAAATAGGAGCGTAATTCACTCATTTCATTAGCTTAGAAATCATTTAGATTTTACTCAGAACTAATAAAGAACACTTCTCTCTATAGTCTTCAATTTTAGAGCCTTCTCTCTAGCTAAGCTCTGAAATTTTTGGAGTTTCGACTCCTTGGGAACGTAAGAAATCTAATTCTTGTGGCTTTTCGAGGATCAAATTCGGCTTTTCTTTTTTTTATTTTTTTTATTTTGGTGAAACTCTAAGGCGTTCCTAAGATGAAATAGTGATTCTAAACCCCTAATCTAATGGGATAAGCACCCAAAATCTATGCATACATCAAAATCATAAGCCATTTCGTTCTTTTTTTCATTTTTCTATTTGTTTAGTATTTTTATTATTTTATTGAATTCATATTGCTTTTAGTTTCTCACTTGTTTAATATTTTGTTTTTGCATGTTTTCTAGAGTTTATGAATGTTTATTAGTGACTGGGATAATTCATTAATCACTAGAATTGATCAAAACCCAATTATCGCGTTCTTCGTGTTCTTTGCGTTCTTTAGCCTTATTTGATTTTCTGTTGTGATTTTAATTCTGTTATGATGTGATTTAGTATTAATAATTGTTTTGAATTGTTTTGGAAAGTTTAGTTGTGTTTTGGACTGTTTTGGTTTAGATTTTATACATTCAAATAAATCTGGATAATTGTTCTTCATGTTCTGTGAATCTGTTGAGGAGCATGACTCCCAGAAGAGGCGTACGCCTCATTGAAGAGGTGCACAGCATCTAGAAGAGGTGCACCATGCCTTCCTAGAGCTACACACCTCTGGACAGAGGCATTCAATAGGCCCACAAGTCGTTTGAGGAGTTTTGATGCTTTTCGGCCCAATCCAACGATTCTAAAAGGTCCTAGAATGTGTTAAGGTCCACTAAAGCACTGTTTATATCTCTAAAGCCCAATTTAAGTATCTTTTAATCAATTTGTGGTTGTTAGATGTATGTTTAAGGTTTCAACTTAGTAAATCACCTCAAATGCATATTTTGTATGAAAATAATTAAAGATAATTATTATTTGGTAAATTAATAGTTTTTTTATAAGTGGTAAATTAACAGTTAAAATCAAATAAAGTGCATGCTTTAGACTTATGAATAATTAAAAACAATTTAGTAACAATTAAATAGGTTAGAAATTAACTATATCACCGTAGCAGGCTATATTCTCTTTTACCTCCATTCTTCAGGGTGTATGTATATTGCATGTGATTGTTCATATTTATATCATATTGTTAAGTGTTTTATCACTTTCTAGCATGCCTTGGGTGTTTTCGCTTTTCTTATATATTGTTGCTTGTTAGGGAATAGTTAATGGTTGTATAAAGGTTAAGGTACACATCAACACTTATGGAATGCTCATGTTGAACTCAGATCTCTGATTTATGACGTTCAACATCCATAAGGGAATCCGACATCATAACTGTGGAAAAGTAGGTCCTGACCCGCAAGCCAGGTGGTGACTCCTTTGCTCTATTTTTAAACATGTTTCCTTACTTTAAATGGTTAACAGTGTCATGGTTGTCAAAATACTGGTTTGGCTTGGTGTTTAGCCCATGATTTAGGACCGTGACACACCTCACGTCAAAAATGACACTTGAAATGACTATATAACAACTTAATACGAAATGACTATATGAAGACAATGAATTCAAAATTTCAATACAATTTAATATGAAATAGTAATGTATCAATTAAGAGTCCTAAAAAAGAAGATAACTTTGTTAAACACCTAAATCTAACTAGTTATATAACAAATATTGTACTTAGGTATATATTGAACATAAGACTTATCTCCAACTAGATTATTTAAGTATAAAAATAATTTGGATTCTAAATACCACAATCTTTTAGGCTTGATAAGTTCCTAAATACCAAACATAAACTTAAAGAATAATTCTCATAATTCTAGTGAAAGTGCAAAATATTTCATCATTAAAACTTAACTATATGATATGACCCCTTATAATAGAGAATTTTGTGCCTTTTATAGAGAAGGCAAATGTTAAAGGCATTTACAAGAGTTAAAGAGTAGTTACAAGCCCACTAACTAATGTAGAAAAAGAAGCATTTAACACTTTGTTCCACGCTATCTTTTAACTCTCTAACCCATTTGTAACTCTTCTATAATAATAAACTAATAACTCAAAAGAAACTTAAAAATCATTAATTGGGCGAAACTTCACTTGGAAGAGTGGCGTTGGGCCTAATTCCACCCTAGGAAGTGGCGTTGGGCTCTTTTAGGCCTCCAAATGTCGGATTTTATAAAAACTTATAACTGAGAAAATGAGCATAATGGCCTCAAATATCAACCATCAAAATTTTAAGTCATTGTGATACTTGTAGAGAAAGTTATGAAGAAAACTGTATGAAAAATGCACTATTTATGCTTAAAACAGGAATTTCGGGTAAAACATACTTTGCAAGCTTAGAAAACACTTTGGCTATGACTATGCAATCTTTAAAAAGCACTTATCAACTCAATTCATGCTATTTAAAACATGAATGATCATCACTAGGCCTCCGAGACGCTTCCGCATTCCTACATAAAAAATTAGGTGTTAACAGTTTGCCCCCGCTTTGTCGGAGGTTTGTAGTATTATCCAATAATATGGAAAATGATGACAAAGCTAAAACACATAATTTTGAAAAAAGACATGTACCTCAACTCCGGTGTGAGAAGCTTAACATTAGGCCTCAACTGCCTTGGCTTAACTCCACGGGGATTTACTTGATTCGACTATTAGGGTCTTCAGGATCTTGATCTTAGACCTTGGCTACCTTGACCAACTCCATTGGAAATATTTATAATCCTAGATATAGGAATACTATCCTCTTACCAGGGTTTGTTCATAAGAATACTATCCTACAAAAAGTTGGAATACTATCCAGGTGCAAGAATACTATCTTGGCATGGGGGTTGGAATACTATCCAGATGCAGGAATACTATCCTGGCACATGGGTTGGAATTCTATCCAGATGTAGGAATACTATCCTGTCTACATTACTGGGGAGTGTCTATTTTCTGAGACTCGAATTCTAAAATAATCTTCATTTGGGAAATGCTTTGTCTTTTATAGACTGCCACTGGGATATAATTTCTTCAATTATTGTTTGGATAGCCATCACTGGGACAACTCCACTAGGGAATACAAACAGTTTTCTTTTGTCAGAAAAATTTGGCTTGGTTGTCGCCTTGATAATTATCACTGAGATACCTCCACTGGGGAATACAAACTTATTTTCTATTATCATTATATTTTTAATATCCATTCCTAGGACAACTCCACCAGGGAATTTAATTTTTGAATTTGATTCCATCTTGTATAAGATATTACAAATATGCTTCTCACTAAGGAAAAGAGTTTTTAGACACAGAACCACTGTCCATATGTCTGAATTTACTCCAAATATTTTAGGAATTTAGAGTGGAAACAAAGATTTTTGAAAAGGATTTTTCAGCTATTTCTATCATTTCCTCTATCATCCTTTGTCATTCTAACTGTAACTGTCTGTAATTTCCATTGATTTTCTAAAATTTACCCCCAATTGGACTCAAAATGACCTCCTTTGGCCTTAATTTTTCTTTTGGACCTATTTACAATAAAACTTCTGTCCTTATTTGTAAATTTTCTTCAGGGACCAAAATGGTAATTTGCCAATTTAGCTATTAAAGTGGCAGACAGCTCTCATTTTTTGCCAAAAATAAAATTGAAATTTATCTAAACTTCATTTTCCTCTCATTTCTTCACTTCTTAACCAAATCTCTTCAAATAAAAGGTGAAATGGCCGACGATCCGGAGTTAGAACCCACATGGAACCCGATTAGCCTTTTCCGGGTTAGAGAGGAAGTGCAAAAAGGTGATTATGAGGGAAGTCAGAGAGGAGGAAGAGTTTCTCCGCTTTCAAATTCTCGATTTCATCTCTGTAGCTAGATTGGAGACTGGGTAAGTGTCTAAACACTTCAATTTTATTGTATTTCTATTGGGCATTTTTTAAATTTGTCTAAAATCTATAAAATAAACACAAATTGGCTACCAACTCAACTATCCCGGGCTCAACGCCACTGTTGGGACTAGCGTTGAGCCCAGTCCTAGTCCCGGCAGCAATTTTGAACTCCGAACAGCCTTCTGATGCATGTTTTGATGATTTAACATGTAAAAATATGCATGTTTTGATGATTTAACATGTAAAAATAGACTGATATATACAACTTATGATTGATTTAAACATGATTTACACTTTTTAGGACCAAATTATGATGTTATGGTCATTTTATGAATGATTTAGAATGATTTATGATGATATTGCACAATTATGAATTATATGCACAATTATGAATGATTTAAAACAATTAATGCATGAATAAATGCTCTGTTAGCTTCCAAAGTTAGAAATAAAGAATGCATGCAAGAAATTAGATGACTGAGTTAGGAGATATACCTGTTATTTACCTTGTAGGGAGATGAGACTACTTTTACCTACAACAGGAATTTCTCCACAGTCCGACCAGTTTAGAGAGGCTTTAGTGGTTCAGGCTGGGTTTGGCCCTTTACTTTCCATATTTCTTGAGAATTTGGATGACCATATGAGCTCTTGATGTGATCGTCATTCCATGCAGATGTTGATGGAGCGATGGTTTGATACCACCCACACTTTCTAGCTGCCATGTGGGGAGTATACTCTATCTCCAGTTTCTTTTTCTGCTATTACCGAATTAGCATGTGCTGGTGAGAGGATCTTCTAGGATGGTGGGATATACTCTGTCCATCGGGACATGCAGACCGAGTATATTCTTCGGATGTTGGGTATGGTTTTAGGGCGGAAGAGCTTTAAGAAGCTCTATGTTGACGCACTTGGGAGACACCTCCTGAGCTATAGGCCAGAGTTTGATTGGAGATTTGATTAGATCGCTCGTGTCTTCATTCTTTACCTACTGGGTAGCACTATCTTCTGTGATACCAACTCTACCATTGGTTTGCACTTTGTTCCTATTCTTAGGGACTTCAATCAGATGAGCAGGTATGACTGGGGCACTCCTTCTTTGGCCTACCTATACCTTTGAATGGATAGGATTTCCTACGATGCTGCAAAGTTCTACAGCTTCTGGCACACCACTCATGTGAGTCGCTTTAACTTTTGCTTCATTGCTTGCTTTACTTGCCATATGCTTTTCTAACTTTTTCTTTTGTAGGTCTAGGCAATTGAGATGGGCTTGATTTACTAGTTCTTTCCTCCACAGCAGCGTTATGTATTCCCTGTCCTTAGATGTTGGGGTTTGTAGTGATTATGTATCCATCCAGCCGACGTTGAAGCTCATCGCGTTTATCTCAACTCACTAACTGTTTCTCAGGTAAAACACATGAAAGCAACTTTGTTAGTGTAAAATAATGGACATGAATTTGAAATACTTACCATGACTCTTTCTGTTTCAGCTTGACAGGCAATTGGTTAGGCTCGATGGAGGGATATCCGCCCTATGTCATTGCATCTCTGCCAAAGGATGAGATGACGATCCTTTTAGAGGGTCCCAGACTCAGGATGTGGTTCCTAGGAGAGAGGACTCGGCATCAATATTCAGCCGGATTTCACAGGAGGCCGCATGATCCACCCCTTGAGATGTTTTGGGGACATGAGCTGACGAATGACACTTTGGCTACAGCTCTTGACGGCTTCGAGTGCACATCCTTTCTCTCTTGTTCTAAGGATTATACATCTTTCTTGTGTTCGAGATGCCTTCCCTCTTTACCTTTGTATGCTAGGATGCTTGCCAAGATAATATTCCATTCTCTATGCTTTTTCTGATAGTACACCTTGCCTGTATGACTTATGGATGCTTCTTATAGGTATCCATGGGTGTAGTGACTTTCTCCAGCTCTGATGAGGATGATGGAGACTCTAGGGATTCAGGTGATGATGATTCCCCCAGCCCTGGGCCAGTTATTGTCGGACCGAGTAGGAGGACCCGTGCTTCCACCAGAGGAATGATTCCGAGTCTAGAGGTTGTTAGACCTTGCTCATCTCGTCATGCTTCTAGCAGTCAGGGAGATGTTATGCCTGGTCATATCGCTGAGTATCCTAGGCTATCTGTGCATCATAGGACTGTTGCTGGTCTAGTTGAGCATACCTTCCGTCCTATTGCTGATCCTTTGATTCTTACGCTGACGGATGCACTCATGTAAGCTACTATAGCCTTCCTTTTTCAGTTTGCATCTGTATCTGAATTCCAACCCTTTATTTTCTCAGGTTCCTGTTGATGAATTTCACGCCTATCATCATACTTCCAGGCCAGCAAGGCCCATCTAGTGGAGACTTGTGATACATGGAGACAGACCCATCACTTATATTGCAGGATAGTTGCTCACTTGAAGGCTCAACTTGCTGCTTTAGAGATCTCGGCTGGAGGAGCTAGTGTGGATCAGACTGGTGATTAGCATGCTGGTAGTGAGAATGGGAGTCAGCCTGCTGGTGACGACAAGGACTTGGAGGAGTCAGAGGAGGAGGATGATGAGTAGATGTCCTCATTTCTGTTTCTAAGCTTGTTTTCCACTTCTGAACTTTGATATGTACCTATACTTTATACATTTGGTACAAATATATGAATGTATACATGATTTTTAGACATTATATCTGTATGCATGTTTCCTTAACTAATGTATGCAAATGTATGCAAATTTTCCAATTAATATATGCATGCAAATTTTACAAGTCTATGTATGCATGATTGTTTCTTCTTATGCTTTTTATTATATATATATATGAAATGTCGTGCAAAGAATCCTCCTAGAACCTCAAAAATCTGCGTCGATCATCGAATCACTGAAAGGGATCATGCTAGGGCCCAACTTCACTCTTGGGAGTGGCACCAACGCCACTGAAGGACAGACATTGGGTGGTAACACCACTCTTAGGACTGGCGTTGGCCCGCGACGCCACTCCCTTGTTTTGGGCTTTTTCTTCACGATTTTTCACTGACTCCTTTTCGAACCCAAACTTCCCTAAACCTCATGGGCTATAAATAGAACTCCTAAGGCTGCTTTGAAGCATTAGAAAACACCAAACGAACTCTTTAGAAGCTTTTCTAAACCATAAGAATGTTTCAAAAATCTGCAAACACCCTTAGAAAACATCTAGGAAGCATGGAAACAGAAACTTGGAATTCCTTGAACCAATACCACCTTGCGGAGTTCAAAGCTTTCTTAAAATTTCCTATCGACATCAAGCTTCTTCATGCAGCTGCTGAATGCTGGAGTATCAAACACCATGTCTTCCGCTTCAACGGATTTGAACTATGCCCCTTGTTTAAAGAGTTTAAAGGTATCCTGAACAAGTTACATCATTCTAATACTCTTCTATCATTGCCTTCCGCTTATATTCAAACTTCAGAATCCCTAGCTAGTTTCTTCGAAATAACCCTTGGTTAGATACTTCCATGTATTGATGGCCAATCTCTCTTGACTCAACCTCTGTTGGAATTGGGAAGCTCTAAGCCAAAGAATAGCAGATCTTGGCAAAGAATCACTAGCTTCTACCTTTATGCACAGTTTCTACTGAAGGCAAAGGTAACTTCTAGATTGCTCATATCCTAGAGCAAATCGAGAGTGGCCATAACCCCTTCCCTATCATCTTGGCTGAAACCATTGTTGGTTTAGACTCCGTCAAGCATTCTCAATGCCTTCGAGGGAGCCCATTACTTCTTCAGGTATGCATCTCTTGTCTTGCTTTCATATTTTCGTCTGCTGAACCCTGACTTATTCATTCCTACACTTTATTAAGATTTGGTTGAAAAAGAAACTTGGCTTATTGATGCCCCCAGCAAACCCTACAACTTACAAGCCTCGATATTTTCAATCTAGAGGACATGTGTTATCTAAGGCCGAGTATGCTGCATTAAATATCTCTGGCAGTTGGACTAACTTTCTCCTATCCATGAATGATGAGTTGATCTGTTGGAATTGTCCATTGTGGAAATTGAGCTTCACCACTACTTCTGTCATAGACAACTATGTGCAGATTGCTAGCTTCAATACCGTCACCTCTCACACTCCATACAGAGTCTGTAGGCAGTATGGTATGGCTCAAAGAGTCTTACATCCTGTTCCATCCTTTACTTCTTATACTGTTACTACTTTCTTCTTGAGGGAAATCCATTCTTGCTGGGCTAGTAAATCTTTTGCAAGGAATCTAAGCTTCACCCGAGGACCGACTACTGATAATGAATACAAGGCTTGGGTTGATATGGTAAGTACAACTGTTGACCTGTTTATTCTAATACAAATGTGGATCTCATGGGATGGTTTTACTTATAGGCTGAACTATCTGATGATGAAGGCAAAGGTGCTGAGCTGTATGTTGCAAGCAACAAAAATAATGTAAAAAGAGCAAGAGAGGATGCAAGAAAGGAAATGAATGCAAGCTTTGATAACATTAAGTGGACAATAAAACAGAAAAAGAATTAGGTCTCATAACCATTTCATTTACATATACGAATGTTTTAGCTTTTTAGTTATGTAGACACAGAATCAAGTACTATATGGAAGTTTGGCACTTTTCTTTTGCAAAGTTCATTTTATTAATATTAGCACAATAAGCGTACTTTAACTTTTACATTTGATATTACTGCTTCGTTACTTTTTTTTCTCTCATTGCCTTAATTTTTGCCTAGACTGCCTCTTTGTAAGGTTTTCACTAATTTTGCCTAGAATGCTTCTTTGTGAGGTTTTCACTCTAGCGGGCTCCCTTATTTTGCATGAGCCGCCCAAGCTGGTTTTCAACTTATTGGGATTTATTATTTTTACAAATTTTTATAAAGGTAGTATTTCTTGAGACAATCCAATTTAATGGGTTGCTAATATGATCCAAGGTATGAAGCAATGGACTAATGACTATGGAGCATATTTTGAGTGGTGATGACAATGATTTGAAGACAATAAGGTTATTAGCAATCTAATAAGCTTAATTCTACAAAGTCAAAAAAGTCAACAAGTCAAAGTCAAAGTCAACCAAGTGGTCAACGGTCAAAGGTCAACAAAGTCAATCTACAAAAGGGTTAATTCAAGGTTTGGATGAAACCCTAATCCTAAGGGTTGGCTACTTATCCATAATTCCAAATCCAATTGGGAAGTTAAAATCGGATTTCCTGAGCACATCAGCTTGTTTGGGCCATAACGTTTGTTGCAAAACTCCGATTAAGGCGATTAAATATGTGTTGGAAAGAGGACTTAAAAATATACAATTCATATGTTTTACAATTTTTCATTGGAGGTCTCTAAAGTGGTTGGAATTGGGATGCAATAGTAGAGTTGTAATCTGCCAGTTTTAGTTTTCCAACTAGGATTAGGATTTCTATTATTATTTTCTTTTCTTTCAAGCCAAGCTTGTTTGGCCGAATTTTTCTTGTTGTTTAGGATTAGAATTACTTTGTCTAAGACCTATATAAAGAGCCATAAGTACTGGACGAAATTAACAAGTTCAATTACTAAAAATTTTGTTACTTTTGCAAAAACCCTAGGCATTGCCTATTATCATTAAGGTGTTCCTTATTGATTTCTTGAATTAAACCATGTGTTAGTTTATTCAATTCTACCTTAAATAATCTATTAACTTGTTAGTTCATAGGTTGTTTGAGCATTCATCTAATTACAATTGGAGGGTTTAGTGGTTAATTGCTAAGCTTGCTTGTTCCATAAGTTAATTGCAAACATCAAGTTAGATCTTAGGGTAAACGAAATCAACAATATTGGTTTGCTTGCTATCTCTTTATAGATAGAGGGTTTATCACGTTTGATTAGTTAATTCAATCTAAATTAAGTTTGAACGTATCCAAATTCATCAAGTGAGTCGAATTCTTCATGCCATCATTGTTGGTTCGTATCAGTTGCTCGAATTCGTTCCCTTCTAGATCTCAAATCTTCATAGCTCCTTTAGACGTGATCTTCTTGACCAGATATGGACCTTCCCAATTTGGCTTGAACTTCCCTCGAGGATCAAATGTAATGGGTCTGGCCTGTTTCAGTACCCAATCTCCTTCTTTAATTGGCCTGATCTTAACTCCTTTGTTGAAAGCCCTAGCTATTCTCTATTGATAGACCTGAGTATGATGGAGAGCTTTCTTCCTCTTTTCTTCTAAAGACAATAGTTGCTTATACCTTGCTTCATCCCATTGTGCTTCAGGAATGTGAGCTTCTAGTATTACTCTTAATGACTGAACCTGGGACTCAATTGGCATCACTGCTTCACCTCCAAGCACCAAGGAATACGGTGTTTCCCCTGTCGCACTTCGTATGGTTGTATTGTAACCCATGATTGCAAAGGGTAGTTTGTCGGCCCAATCCTTATAGGTCTTCACCATCTTGGCTAGGATCTTTTTGATGGTCTTGTTAGCTGCTTCAACTGCCCCATTGACTTGCGGCCTGTATGGTGAGGACTTGTGATGTTCAATCCCTTCCTTTTCTAGTAGATATGTAGTTTCTCCTTGGAACTGCACACCACTATCTAAAACAATGTGATGTGGTTTCCCAAACCTGTTGATAAGTTTCTTATTGATGAATTCAGCCATGCCCTTTGTCATGACCATGGGTAGTGAGATTGCTTTCACATATCTCGAAAAGTATTCAATAGCCACAATAATGTATTTATACCTATTGAAAGCTATCGGCCTTATCTCTCCAATGATGTCTATCCCCAAGGCTGAGAATGGCCAAGGAGATGTTAGATTGTGAAGCTTAGTTGGTGGTAGATGGATCTTATTACCATGCAATTGACATTCATGGCATTTTCTAACCATCTTCATATAATCTCTATGCATCCTATCCTAGTAGTATCCTTGCCAGACTATCACCGAAGTAGTACTCCATTCAAAGCCCTTCTATAGAGTATACCCCCATGATAAGTGTCGCTTCTTGAGCTGATTCTTAAGGCATGATTTTGCTTCCCATTAGCTCCTTCTGGATATTCCCCTTTTTTCTAGGAATCTCAGAATTTCATAGAACCATGGCTTCTCTTTTGGCCCGTTTACAATCATTACCCTTTCGCCTTGGTAGCAAGGGATTCTGGCTCTACACATCACTAGAGGTTTCATAGCTACATTTCTAAGATTATCCCACATGGATGCTAACGTTGCTAATGTGTCTGCCATTTATTCTCTTCCCTTGGTAAATGTGCAAAGGTACAATTAGAAATACTCAGAGTGAGCATTTGAATGTACTCTACATAGGGTTTCAGATTCTCATCTTTGACTTCCCAGTTTTCCAAAGCTTGGTTAATGATGAGCATCGAATCTCCATAGATAGTAAGGTTCTTGACTCCTGTTGCAATGGCTGCTTCCAAACCAAAAATACACGCCTCATATTCAGCCATGTTGTTAGTGACCTTGAAATCTAACTTCTTTGCTAAAGGAACACTCTCCTTTTCAGGCGTGATTACGATTGCCCCTACTCCAGCTCTTTTATGGTTCACTGCTCCATCAAAGTATAACTTCCATCCGTCTGCCTCTCTCAGGTTAAGTGACTCATCTGGGAACTCATACTCCAATGTTTCTTACCCTTCTAGTGGATTAAGAGCTAGAAACTCTTCTACTGCCCTTCCCTTGATGGTCTTATTGGTCAAGTACTGTATGTCAAACTCCGTTAACAATACCAACCACTTGGAAAGCTTCCCCACTAGCACTAGCGCTTCATACTGGTAATGTAGCGGATCAACTTTTACCACAGCTTGAACCTGGTAGGACTGATAGTAGTGCCTCAGCTTCCTTGTCGTCCATATTACTGCAAAGCAGGTCTTCTAAACAATGTCATATTTTGCTTCATAGGATAACAGATTCCTACTAAAGTAATAGATAGCATGCTATATTCCATCTTCGTCTTCTTGAGCAACCATTGCTCTTATAGCATCGTCTTCTAGGGCCAAGTACAATATTAATGGTGTCCCTGCCCTAGGGGGTTGAAGGACAGGTGGATTCATTAAATATTTCTTGATCATGTTAAATGCTTTCTGACATTGCTCATCCCATTCAAACTTCTGATCCTTTCTGAGTAGCTTGAAAATGGGCTCACAGATTGTAGTTAACTTGGAGATGAACCTGCTGATATATTGGATCTTCCCTAAGAATCCCTTAATTTCTTTTTCGGTCTTCGGAACTGGCATCTCTTGAATGGCTTTCACCTTGTCTGGATCTACCTCAATCCCCTTCTGGCTTACAATGTGTCCTAAGAGTTTTCCGGAGGTTACCTAAAAAATGCACTTCTTTAGGTTGAGCCTGAGGTTGTACTTTTCAACTCGTGCCAAGAATCAGTCTAAAGCTTCAAAGTGATCTTCTCTGGTTGGCAAATTAACCATCACATCATCTACATAAACTTCAATCTCTTTGTGCATCATATCATGGAACAAGGTTGTGGCCATCCTTTGATAGGTTGCCCCCACGTTCTTAAGTCCAAAGGCCATGACCTTATAGCAGTAAACACCCCATTCTGTAATGAAGGCTGTCTTGATTTTGTCTATGAGTGCCATCATTATTTGATTGTAGCCGACGAAGCCATCCATAAAGGAATATATGGCGCTTGCAGCCACACTGTCAATTAGAACATCAATATAAGGCAAGGGGAAATCATCCTTCAATGATGCTTCGTTCAGATCCCTGTAGTCTACACGCATCCTGACCCCTTCCATCTCTCTTAGCAATTGGGACTATATTGGCCAGCCATTCTGGGTAGTTAACAACTTCCAAGAACCCAGCCTTGATATGTTCCTCAATTTCTTCCTTAATTAGCTTGGCCCATTCCGGTCTAAGTCTTCGAAGCTTCTGCTTGACTGGCTTCTTAGCTGGATCTATGGGAATACAATGTTCGATGATCGTCCTGTCAATACCTGACATGTCATAATATGTCCATACAAATACACCTTCTCTTTTATTTAATATTTTTTCAAAATTTTCTCTCTCATTAGCAGTAATATCAAATGCAAGAGTTATTTCCTTTGGTTGTTCTTTTGTGCCAATATTAATAGAATGTGTTTGCATAGAATTAATGTTAAAAATGCTTATGGTATGATCTATGTAATATGCAGCGCCATCAAGTAAAACATCACACAAGTAAGTGAAATTGGCATTCATATCATTAACCTTAGAAAGAAAAACAGAATCATCCTCAAACAAGTCGGATGTTATTACATCAATATCAAAAATTTCATAAAACAAATCAACTAAAGAGCTCTTTATGAACTCATCTATCTCAGAAACTACAGTAGGAGTTAAGGCAGCGTCATTGGGGTCGATCAGCTCCTCTATCTTCATGTCTTGGATTCCCTCAAGCAGCATCTCCTCCACAATATACACATCCAGCAGGTCTTTGAAGATCTCGAAGCCAGGCATTTGAATCTTCCCAATATCCACAGGTTCAGCCTTCCCAGGGTAAATGGTATCACTCTCAGGAACAAAGAAATCACCAAGAGTTTTGCCATCTTTAGCCATCTTCTCTCCCTTATAGCCTAAACCTTCTTTGGTTGTCTGCATCTTGAAGTCTGGAAATTGTGTGATGCCTTGTTGGTTCTTCCCCAATCCCAGTGCAGGCAAGAAGTCCATTTTATTCATCATTTGATTGATCGTAGGTTTGCTTGGCTCATTAAAGATACCCATAATCTGGAAGCCCATAGGTGCAATGATTCCTTGGGGAGTAGCTTTCAGCACTGTAATTGATGTGACAGGTTCAGCCGAAATAGTCAGGACCTCATCCTGATAAGGAAACTTGATCTTTTGATGAACTGTGGATGGTACCCCTCCCAAAGCATGGAACCTAGGCCGTCTAAGGAGAACAATAAAGGTCATGGGGATGTCTAGCATGGTAAACTCAACTTCTGAAACAATAGGACCGGTTTTGACTTTTGTAGTGAATGTGCCTTCAACTGCCCTCTTGGAGTCATCATAAGCCCGAATAACTAAGTTAGATGGCTTCAAGTCTTCTTTAGCTATCCCCATTTTTGAAAGAAGCTTGGATGGGCAAACATTGATGGATGAACCATCATCAACCATGACACAAGAGGTTCTTTTCCCATTTACCTTAACTGCAATAAACAATGCTTTGTTGTGGTCCCTTCCTTCTAAGGGCAAGTCTTCATTGGAAAAGGTTATCTCCCCTTTCTTCCTTTTAGTCATAAGTCTTACCACTTCATCTAGAGTAGTGATTTCAGGAACTGGTATCTAAGTTAAGGCCTTGATCAATGCCCGCCTATGAGACTCAGAGGAGACAAGCAAGTCCTATATGCTTCCATTAGTCTTAGTTTTCTTGAGTTGCTCAGTTACAATGTTAGTCAAGGCAGTTTCCTCTATCACCCCTTTCTCAGGCTCCTTGCCAAGTTCCTTTTGCTTCCCCAAATCCTTCCTTTGAAAATCTTTCCCACTTCTAGTAACTAAAGAGGGTTCAGAGTTGATGATTTGCATCACATTATCGATCTCAAGTTCGTCTTCATTGGACTATACTAAGCATCAAACTTGAAGCAATCTTTGATCTTCCCTTCTTTCCTGGTCTGAATCACATAGGGATCAATCTCACCCCTAGGGAATGGGATTTTCATGTCAATCTCATCATACAATATCTGGATATCTTGCTCAATATTAGTTGGCACATCTTCCCTTTCTAGGAACTTTTGCCAAGCATTATCTCTGTACCAATCCTTCACATGCTCACCCCATTTCTTGGGCCATGGTGTGTCTTTATCATAGATGTCAAACTCTGGACCCCAGGTTGGTTCAATCTCACCAAAAGGAGCAACGGGCGGTAGATGCTTTGGATACAAGGCTTTAAAGTCAAACTTGCCTGAAGGTTGGCCCAAGAGATCCTATACATACTCCAGTTTCAGTTCGGGTTCATCACGTACATTTTTGAAGGAATCCCATGCCTTCTTGAGAGCTTCCTCCTCTTCAGCAGAGTCATAATCGATAGAACCCCATACTTTATCCAAGTCTTCATCAGTGAAAGAGGCCCATACTTCATCTTCAATCACACCTGAGTCAATGCAGCCAATTCTATTTGGTGGAGGAACATTGTTATAGGTAGGTAGTGGGTTATTTTTAGTGCTTGGTTTCTTATAATTAGGGTCCATGACTTTCCCTTCATCTATAAGGTCTTGGATAGAGTGTTTGAGCTTGATGCAGTTGTCGGTTGAGTGGCCTTGCACTTGGTGGAAATAGCAAAAGGCATTTGGGTTGTATAGTGGTGAGCTAGTGTTTAGTGGGTTTTTGGCTGGTTCGGGTTTTAGCAAGCCTTCTCTTTTAAGTCGTTCGAAGACTTTGGACACGGGTTTGTTAAAGTTGGAGAATCTGCGGTTGGTTTTGACTGCATTGACTTCCACAACCTTAGTAGATTATGTATGAGCATGGCTTAAGCTAGCCTTGGTAGTCTTCTTCTTCTCAGACTTAATTTCTTCAACCTGGAGCCCATCATCATAGAGCTCTACAAAATTCCTCGGATTCATCAACTGAAGCTTCTTAACCCATGTAGAATTCACATTTCTAGCAATGATTCTGACTTGATCCCTTTCCGAAGGCTTGTTGGGCATCAAGGTAGCTTTGTTTCTCCACCTAATTAGGAACTCAGAAAAAAGTCTCACCATCCTTCTGCTTAGTCATCTCCAAGTCTCTTAAGGAAACTTCCAGGGTAGCATTGTAGGAGAACTGACCCCTAAAAGCTTCATTAAGAGTCTTCCAGTCGGACTTAGTGCTAGTAGGCAAGGCATGATACCAATCAGAAGCTACACCTTCCAAAGTCAAGGGGAACAAACCCAATTTCTACTCGGCATTGAGAGTGGTGGTCGACATGATGGTGACATATTGCTTTAAATGCAGCTTGGGGTCGCCAGACCCATTGAACTTGGTCACATCAGGCATCCTGAATTTAGGAGGGAGTCTAGTTATGCCATAAAGATCCAGGTTATCAAAGTCAAAGTCCTGGTCCTTTCCCCTTACCATCTCCTAGAGCTTCTCCAACTTCTTAGTAAAAGCATCAAGGGCTGCATTATCAGGATTTTTCTCACTTTCATCATCACTACTAGATTCTCGTTCTTCCTCCCTATGGTCATCCCTTTCTTTCAAGGCCACCTTGATGGCATTGTCCATCATGTCTTGCAAGGTTTTCAAAGCATCTTCACTTAATCCATCCATGGTGCTTTGGGAAGTTGGACCTTTTGAGGTGTGTTGTGGCGTGTTTCGAACGAGGCATCCGGCTTGTCTTGCCCAAGAGGCACTAGGAGGATCTATATTCCTACAAAACAAAGGGTTAGCATACTATGACATGTATATGCAAGGATGCATGTATGCATGAATGCAAGCATTACAAAGGGACACAAGTAGCAAACATTAGTCAAACACACATACTACCAAGTGGTAGACCTTCCAACCTTATTTCTGCCACACATGTATTCACTTGCCAAGTGAACATTCCTAGGAATTGGTTGGTCGTAGCATTAACATGGGATGCTATGACCGACGTAGTATGCACGTTTGCACATAAAAGAAGCTCCCAAACATACAAACCAAATAATAAGTTATCGTTATGCCCTTATCCCATGTCTTTGCTCTTGACGAGTCCTTGACGTTTCCTATGCTCCAGGGTTGTTTTAGCATCGGTCAGGTATAATTAGACCAACGTACCAACATCCCTTCCACACGGGTAGTAATCAAAGGTCAATCTTCTCAAACCCTAACTGATCCTATGCTGTAAGGCCACATTAGTCAGGTACATTTATAATAATACTTGACTCCTCCCATAGGTAGCAATTAGAGGTTTGATTCAAGGACAATAACACTAGACCAGGTCAATACAATGGCTTCAAGGCATCATATAACAAAGCAATCATTTGGTAATTCCTAGAGGAAGTTGTTACGGTCATTATATGGCTTTGATCAGGTTCGACTAAAAGAAGGTTCCCATAGAAGGCGAACTCCCATTAACCATCTTCCTCTTTCAAAAAAGGTTCTAGCGACGGTAGGACATTCAACTTTGAATTTCCCATGAACTATCACTCGTTAACCACAACAAAGATGGTAAGCGATAGTAGGACAACTCCAACTATGAGTGGTAGTCACTGGTTTTGCCTCCTATGAAGAACTCTTGTAAATCATAGGTGGCTTGACCAATGGTACCCGCGAGGTAGGGTGTTTTAATGCAAGAATGAATGCAAAGAAATTAGAGTTTAGTATAATAAAAAGAGTATTGGTAATCACTTGAATCATAAGTCTGTCTGTTAAAGGTCCCTAGTGGAGTCACCAAACTATAGACAAGGAGGTTTTGCCTCAGTGCTTGAGCATGACTAGCAACTGCGACATTGTGTGTTCAGCTGCTGGACTGAAGTGGTAGTTGCCACCAGAACTGGCATCGGGAATGTCATACAAGGTGTACACCCCGATTCCTCTCAAGAATATGAAAGGTGCATTGACCCCAGAGATTCAAGGATCGAACTTATCAATTCTCAGAGTGTGATTCTTTATCCAATACTCTTATTATTATGCCAACCTTCATTCCTTCTAGAAAAGCAATAAAAACACATAATAATTATAACCTACCTTTTACATACATACATGCAATGGTGAGTTTCTAATAACAAACAAGAGTTAATTTTAACAATTACCAACCATTATTAAAGTCAATTAACATGCATAAGTGATAATAAACACATAACAACCAACACAACCTAGGATTTCTACTATTTTAGCCTAAAATCTTTACCAAATAGACATTATAACCAATTTCATACAATAATACATCTAACTAATTACCAAAGAAGTTGTAAAAGCTTCCCTCATTACTGCATTCCACATGAAAATTCCTGTTTATTCATTTACAGACCTGTACACAACTGATCCAAGCGTAAACAGCACAGAGGGGCAGAGACAGGGGCCAACGCCACTTGGGAGACTGGCGTTGGTGCCCAACGCTGCTTACATTACACGTGTTGGTGCCCAACGCCACTCCTGGCAGTGGCGTTGGTGGCCAGAACATAGACAGCAAGCACATTTTGACAGAAAACACGATTTTTGAGTTTACCAAGCCCGGAAAACGCAAATGCAGAGACGATAACACATGAAACATTCACCAAAACATATTATTATGCATGAATCATGGCAAATCAACCTAGATCTAATCATGGCATGCATTAAAACACAAAAAGATGCAGCTTTTATAAATGGAACATGCAAAAGACTCAAACTTTATACGTAAAATATTGAAACATTGTAATTTTATGCATTATCAATCAAATAAATAAACTTTATACATCAAAACACTCAAAGATAACAACTTTTCATATTAAAACATAAAAAAAATAACCTTTATGCATTAAAACTCAAAAAAGACATGATTTTTATGTAATGAAATACAAAAGAAATGATTTTTATGTAATAAAACATGAAAATGAAGAATTTTTATGCATGAAAAACATGTTAATGACATCATACAATTCAGATCTGGAATAAAACATATTAAAACATGCAAAAAATAGCAACTTTCATTATTTATAATGCATGTACATGGCATTTAATGGCATTTGAATCAAATAGACATGCAAAAACATCATTTAAACATAAAGAATAAAATATTACAGCAAAGAAACACAAGATCATGGCATGCAAATAATGAAAAACATGATAAAAGCAATGAAAACAACAAAGAAGAAAATAACTTACCTTTCAAGAAATTACTTTGGAAGCACTTGAGTGCCCTCAGATCTTTGTTTGAGTGACTTTTGATTGCTTTTTAATGATTAGAGACTGCTGGAGCCTTGTTAGGATGAATTGAATGCCTTCAAAATACTTCTTAGGATGCAAAAGATGTCAACTTTTAAGTTTTTCTTCCCTACAATGTAAAAAGTGGATTCGTGTTGCTATTAAAGTGAATTCAAAGCTTTGTTCTAGAAGACCAAACCCTAAATTCGTATCAGCTGCTGCCTCTCCTAAAAAAACCTAGTTTTAAGAGTGTATTTATACCTGATTTAGCTTAAAACTTAAGCTAGGGTTACCACAATCACTTTCCTAGTAAAAAATAATGACTTGAGCTTAAAGCAAAGGTTATTTTGGTAAAAAATGAACCTTCATAGCCTTGGGACGCGTGTGCGGCTCGTACGGGCCATTCCTGGCCAAAACAGATTGAAAACGGGCTTTATATGTTGAAAATCGTGCAAATGGCGTTGGGGGCCCAATGCCAGTCTTCCTAGTGGCGTTGAGGCCAACGCCAGTCACATGAGTGACGTTGGGCCAAAATTCACTTGGAAGAGTGGCGTTGGGCCCAATTCCACCCTAGGAAGTGCCGTTGGGCCCTTTTGGGCCTCCAAACGTTGGATTTTGCAAAAACTTATAACTGAGAAAATGAGCAGAATGGCCTCAACTATAGAGAAAGTTATGATGAAAATCGTATGAAAAATGCATTATTTATGCTTAAAATAGGAATTTCGGGTAAAACATGCTTTGCAAGCTTAGAAAACACTTTTGCTATGGCTATGCAATCTTTAAAAAGCACTTATCAACTTAATTCATGCTATTTAAAACATGAATGATCATCACTAGGCCTCCGAGCCGCTTCCGCATTCCTACATCAAAAATTAGGTGTTAATAATGTTGATCCTGTAAGTATATATATAATGCGGTATGTTCCTTCTATTCATATCTCTTCTCTTGTAAGCAGGAGGTTCCTTTTGACCTAGACACTATTCCTTTTACAACTATCTCATAGGAAGACAACGAGACCTTAATTTCTGTGATATCAAAGGAAGAAGTGTGGTCTTCTTTAAAGTCATGTGGCATCAATAAAACTCTGGGTTCGGATGGTTTGGATTTCTCCTTTTATAGAAGGGCATGGAAATTCATGAAACTAGACTTTATAGGAGTTCATAATTTTTTTCAACACGGGCTTCATTACAATGGAACTTAAAACTTCTTTTATAGTTTTAATTTCTAAGGTCCCAGTAAGCTCTACATCTTTAAAAGGTTTTCGGCCTATTTGTCTTATTAACGGTGAGTATAAGGTCCTCTCTAAAACCCTTTCTTTCAGACTAAGGAATATGCTTTCTTCTGTTATTTTGGACTCACAATTTGCATTCATTCAAGGTAGAAGCATTCATGACTGCTCCTTCATTACTTCAGAATTGATTTATCATATCTATCATTCTAGAAAGCCTGCCTTCTTGCTAAAGCTTGATTTTCATAAGTCCTTTGATTCTGTATCGTGGGTTTATCTTCTCAGAGTGATGGAGAGAATGGGTTTTAGTGATACATGGAGAAGGTGGATGTGGAACTACTGGAATGACTCTTCTACTTCGATGCTTATGAATGGTTCACCTACGAAGCCCATTTTCCTTTAGAAAAGGGTGAAGCAGGGTGACCCCATGTCCCATTTCCTCGTTGTTTTAGCTATAGAAGGCTTGAAAAAAATTTTATCCAAAGCTATTTCTCTCAATTTTATTAAAGGGATAAAGCTTAAGGATGATTTGTCATCTATCTCGGTCCTCCAATTTGTAGATGATACTCTCTGTTTTATGCCTACTGATGAGACCACTCTTACTAATTTTGTCAAGATTTTGTGACGTTTTGAGTTTATATCTAGGCTAAAGATTAACTATAATAAAAGTTCACTCATCGGTATTGGGGTTCAGGAATCTTTCACTCAACATTGTGCTTCTATTCTACGGTGTAAGGTAGAGAATCTCCCTATTAAATACCTTGGTGTCCCTCTTTCTTTTAAGTCTTTATCTATTAGGGATTAAGACCCTTTCATAAATAAATTCTCTTCCAAGCTTGCACTTTGGAAAGGTTCTTCTTTATCATATGCCGAACGTTTAGTATTGATTAAGTCAATACTTATTGGTATGCCTATTTATTTGATGTCTCTTTTCCATTATCCTATGGCGGTTGTGGATAAACTGGAGTCTTATATTAGGAACTTCCTTTGGAAAAGTAATCCTATGGCTCGCTTGTTATGCAAGATAGCTTGGGATATAAAGTCTGTTTGCCTATTGATAATTGGGGGTCTCAACTTATGTCATTTGGTTCATAGGAATGCTGCTTTTTTGGCAAAATGGTTATGGAAATTGAGGATGGCTGATGAGAACTCTCTCTAGTTTTAAACATTCTCGGCTTTATCTAATTTTGTGTCTTGGTATGACCTGGCCCTATGCAATTTATCAGGTCTGTCTCCTCTTTGGAAGGGGATTCATAAAGCTTGCATCAATCTTCCTGATTTTTGGAATCTTTTTTTGGAAAATGCCAACTTCTCGGTTAAGAATGGATAAAGCACCTTCTTCTGGCTAGATATATGGCAAGGTAATAGCACTTTGGCTGCCTCATACCCTAATATGTTTGCATTAGCTTCGGATCCCTTCTGCTCGGTCTTTTCGGGGTTAACCTGCTTGCTTCCCTCATCTAGGTCAGAATAAAAATGAAAACTTCGCACTACTGCCCTCCATTTCCTTGCAGCAATTGTCAATAGATCTGTGTTGTCTTGGAAACTTAGGGAAGCAGACTGTCATTCGGTTAAAAACTGCACCTTGACCATTCAACAGTGCTCCTTTATTCAGTTAGTTGATCTTTCTATCTTTAAGTGTAGCTGGAAATCAATCTCTTCCCCAAAGGTCTGTTTCTTCAATTGGATAGCACTTCAGAATTGTCTTCCAACCAAGGCATTCCTAGCCCATCAAATCCTCCTCTCTTCAGACCAGCAACAGTGTTGTTCTGCTCTTCCCAAGAGACTTAAAATCATTTATTTATGCATGGGATATATGGAAATCTCTTTTCCATTGGTCAAGTGTTCATTTCACTATTTTAGCCTCTTATGGGAATTTCTCTCGGCAATGGATTTCTTTTTTTACACGGAAGATTCAAAGGGTTTTTTGTACTTCACTATGGATGGTTCTTTATTGGGAAATTTGAAAAACCAGAAATTCCAAAAATTTTCAAGGTACTTTGGTTGTCAAAGACTTTCTTTACGAGGCTATTTTCTATTGTATCTTTTCAATTCTAAATTTTATTTGTTTTCCTTTATAGTGAATGCTGTGATTAGATGTCCTAAAATTTTTCTCTTCTAATTTTGTATTTTTTATGACAAGCCTCTTGGTCCTTTTTAATAATATTATCCATTTATCATAAAAAATAGAACCAAATGAAAAAATCATTATTAAAAATTCAAACATCAACCTAATTTTCTTGAACAGAATCTAGTTAAACATATACAATGCATACAAGATCTAGATAAAATTCGAAGTGTAAAAATAGGGAAAAAAAAGGAGAATACGAATAAAGATAACAAAACTTTGTTTTTTACTTCTTTCTTGCAATATTCTTTTCTAAAGGAATGTACAGGTAGGCGGGCTAAAGCCATAACCATAACCCATACGGCAACTGTCAGAAAAACAATACAAGGGAGGGACGTGTCAAGCTTTGCGTAGAAAAGGCGCCAGCCCCAAGCTCGTCCCTTTCTTTTGCGATATCTATGGGCTCTTTCTATCTATGCGTTATATTCGTTTTGCATATTCTCATCACACTCACATAACCATCATCTCTTTGTATTTTTTTTCTTTTTTTTTTTGATTGGGAACTCTTTGTATCTTTATAAATAAATAAATTAATAAATTAAACAAATCCTATATAATATTCGATCCAAACACACTCCACACACACCCCCCCTTTCAACTCTCGCCACGATTAATTGCTACGATCCCATCTTTAATTTTTGTCCATTTCTCCTATCTGCATTTCCAACGTCCAATATTACCATCAGGTACTTGACTATTGACTTTTTTTTTTTAATTTATCTTCTTTGTTTCTTTACACTTCAGGTACTCGCTGTCTCTACATATATATATTTTATCACCTTTGCGTATGTCTTATCATTAAATTTCGATTCTTTTCTATAAATTTAAGATACCCTTTTCGTTTTTTTCTTTATTTCTGTGTCTAGATCGCTGTTTTCTGAGTAATTATGGCCACTGCTACTGATTCTAAGCTTGCCCAGCTTAAGGCTTCTGTTTCTGGTCTCAATCAAATCAGGTGGTTTTCATTTCTTTGCTTTTTTGTTTATCATTTTTGTTTATGTGTGTTAGATCTAAGTTTGATTTGTGGTTATTTTTCTATTTTGTAGTGAGAGTGAA
>CANYLF010858099.1:0-10200 GCA_948193215.1 Bocquillonia castaneifolia | reverse complement strand
ATGCTCTATAGCAGATGCCAAGGTGTGGAAGAGAATCTTGGAAAGCAAATTATGGGAATTACCTGGTGATATTCTTCCATCTTTAAGATTAAGCTATCATTATCTTCCATCATATCTAAAACGATGTTTCGCTTATTGTGCACAGTTTCCCAAGGATAACAACTTCAAAAAGAACGAACTAATTCTTTTATGGATGGCAGAAGGCTTTCTAGTCCAACCAAATGGCAATAAGAAGATGGAGGAAGTAGGCAATGAGTACTTTGATGAACTTGTATCAAGGTCATTCTTTCAACAAAGCATGAACCCAGAATTTTTCACCATGCATGATCTTGTAAATGACCTGGCCAAATTCGTATCCTCTGAATTTTGCTGTGTGTTGGAGGGTGACAGTTGATTCAAAATTACTAAGAGGACTCGACATTTGTCATTTTCAGCAACAGACCATGATGGATTTTGGAAATTTGAGAGCTTATGTGAAGCTCAATCATTACGTACATTCTTGCCTTTGGAGCGAGGATTCGTCTCTGCTAAACGCATTGATTACAAGGTGATAGATAATTTATTGTCTATGCCTAGGCGCCTTCGAGTGCTGTCGTTGTCGCAATACGGAAATGTTGTAAGGCTGCCAATTAACTCAATAGGCGATTTGAAGCATTTGCGATATCTGGATCTTTCTCTGAAACTAATAAAAACATTGCCCGAGATGGTTTGCAATTTATATAACTTGCAGACACTGATCTTGTTTGGATGGAAGAACCTAGTTAAGTTGCCAGCCAACATTGGAAAGTTGATCAGCTTGCGGTATCTTGATATCAGAGAAACCAGACTGCAAGAGATGCCACTGCATATGGGTGCACTGAGAAACCTCCAAGTATTAACAAATTTCATTCTTGGAAGATCGAGTGGGTCTAACGTAAAAGAGTTGGCAGAACTTGATCATATAAGAGGGGAACTTTGTATTGAGAATCTACAAAATGTTTCCAATGCTCAAGATGCCTTAGAAGCCAATCTCAAGTTTAAGAAACTGAAGAAGTTGGAGCTCAAATGGACAGGTGAAACTAAAATTCCCGATCATGAAGGAAGCATACTTCAGCAACTGCAGCCTCATTCAGACTTGGAATATCTTTCCATTGCTGGTTATGGTGGCACAGGATTTCCTAACTGGGTAGGCAATTTTTCCTTCTCCAGTATGGTGTCCTTGAAGCTCAACATCTCTAGTAGAATTGTCAATCATAGAATTTGAAGTTGCTGTCACCGTTGGCCTCGAGTTCTACGGAAGTAGCTCTTCAACACTTGAGCCATTCAGATCGCTTCGAATTTTAGAGTTTGCAAGGATGCCACTGTGGAGAGAATGGAAATATAAAGATGGAGCTTTCCCCCTGCTACAAAAGTTTTTATTAAAGATTGTCCCAACCTAAAAAAGACTCTGCCTAGTCATCTTCCATTCTTAGCTACAATGGAGATTGACTGCCTAGTCATCTTCCATTCTTAGCTACAATGGAGATTGAGCAGTGTCAACAGCTTCTTGTTTCACTCCCGAGGACTTCAACAATCTGCCAACTAAAGCTACACGATGATTCCCGTGAAATGCATCTGGTGAAATTGCCTAATGAATTGCACCGACTCAAAGTTGTTAAATTTCATTCATTAGATTCTCTCTTGGAGAGCGTGGAGCAAATGGATGGTATTTCCTCTACTTTAGAAGACATTGAAATAAGAAACTATGCTTCTCTCAAATGCTTTCCCTAGGAGTTCTTCCCCAAACTGAAGCGTCTCCGCATCATCAGATGTCAAAATTTTGAGTCTTTCTATGCATCAGACACAACTCATGCTGAAGTAATAAAAGATTTAGATTCCTCTATTCTTGAAGAACTTTTCATTAGTGAATGTCCAAAGCTCAAGGAGGCACTGCCTAGTCACCTCCCTTTCCTAACAACGCTTGCAATAAAAGCATGTCCGCAGTTTGTGGCCTCCCTTGTGTTAAGAATCATTATTAATTAATTATAGGATTTATTGTATTGTTATTTGTTTTACTCAAATCTCACATTAGAAAATTGGTGATTTGAGAATTTTTCTTAATTGTTTTTCTCCCACATTGGAAGATTGTAGGTATGGAAGGCTCCTCCAAGACTATATAATAGAGGCTTCACCTTGTTAAGAAATCATCCCACAAACAAGTCTTCATGTATTTAACTTAGTTTATTTTCTATAATATTATTTTCTTTATGAGCTCAATACTCTTCATCCTTCATCCTGTACAATGGAGTTAGATATATTATAAGGCAGCACTTTGTTCCAAGTGGAACACAAGGGAATAATCAAAATCAGGTTTCAGATCCTTCACAAGCTTTGCAATAATCGCAAAAAGACCAGCATGCAAAGCTTTTACAAACAGTTCAAAACTATCAATTATATCTTCAAGGAATCGCAGATGGACCGACTGACCGACTCATTTTTTAGTTGATTGGGTGGCAACATTAGAAAAACAAGGTCTATCTATCCTCGGACGCTTATTGTTGTTGAACTGCAGTTGCACTCCTTCCCTCACGTTCTGGTTGAGTGGCTGTCGTCGCATCGCAGGAGCAGGAGATCGGTTATCCCCGGGGCCACTCTGATGGTTCTGACCATCCGGTTGTGGTTGAACAGTACCAGTAGGGGCTGGTGAGGTCCGTACCCCGCTAGCCGCCTTTTGCTTCTCCAGCTCGGCAATAAGACTATTTATGTTCTGAGTCAGAAATCTGGATTCAAACTTGCACTCCGCTGGGCATTCTACTATGGATCTTAGAGCACATAACCCCTCATCAATAGCCTTGTTCTGCAACAAAATTCATTTTAAAGGAAAATGCTTGTTAAAGTTATAATGCTTGGATCAATGTCTACACAAATGACAAGCCAAAAGAAGCATTAGAAGTACCTGCCAATCCTTTTGATGCTTGTAAATCAATGCGCGCTTCCATGTATCCTCTATGTATTCTGTCAGAATTTGTCCCGGTGGGAACTTTTCAGTTAATTCAAAGCCGCAACTAAATCTAACGGCTGCTATATGCTGCTTTCTCTGAATAAGGCCCTCAATAATACCTGTAAAACAAAAGAACAGTTGCAGACTTTCATGCTCAGGAAATGGCTCGTTACAAAATAAAATGATCGAATCAGCGTGTTATATCAGGAAAAAAAATAAAGACAAACGGGATCACAATTAACCGAGTAATACTGGCTAAAAACAGGGACGATACAACAACACAGAAAACATGGATATCAGAAAATCCATAAGAGATATCAGACAAATCTGCAACCATGTCAACTCCTTACAGAATCTGCATCATTTAACGACATTGTCCAATAATTTTGATTACACATGGATCTTATCCATAAAAAAACAATGTTGTATGGCAAAATGATACGAGACATATATCTAACATTGAGATGAATAGGATTGGAATGCAAAGAAAAGAAAGGTCAAGACAGCGTCCAATATGGTGCGATTAACTATAGTAATGGACTACCATTCCACCTGCATTACCCATTTGTGATGTTACATACATTATAACCAAGGAGAAAATATAGAGGAAGCTCTCAGAACTCCTTGGGAACAGGTTAACTGGCATAAAATTGTTTGGAGCAAAATTGCTATTTCTAGATGCAGTTTTTTTTGCTTTGGCTGGCTATCAGAGGAAAACTCAGAACAAAGGACAAGCTCCTGAAATGGAAATGCATCCAGGATGATAATTGTGAGATGTGTCAGAATACTACAGAAACAATTGCTCGCTGTTTGTTTGGTTGCTCTGTTAGTAAGCAGGTTAGGCAGCAGCTTCAAAGGAAAGGATTATGTCCTGTTAGAATTAATTCCTGGTACAGACTTCTGCACTGGTTCAGGAACAAGCAGGAAAAAGTCAAGCTGCAATGTCGAAGAGACTTACTCTAGCAGTGTCAGTTTATTATATTTGGTGTGACAAGAATAGAGCAATTTATCATAAGGAAGTTCCTAAGTTAACCCAAATAACATTTTGAGACAAATTCTTTTAGTTGTATTGTACAGATACAAAGACACAAAATATAGCCAGAATGTAAATTAATTAGTAGAGAGTTTTCAGATTTTGTAGAGTGAGTCAGGGCAATCTTTAGAGATCAGTGGACCTTTTTTTGGTGTCCTACCCAGAAAAAAAAATACAAAGGAAGCTGTTTCACTGTATTCCTTTCATTGTCACCTTGTTCAGCTTCAATATATTCACTAAAATCCTAAATCCTTCCTCTCTACGTATAATGTTACACTCTGCAAACCACCAAAGAGAGAAGCATACAGATTTTAGATTGAAAAGAGAACCCACTGGTGATGCCTTTCTAACTAAAAAAAATCCACCTTGAACATTCACATCACTAAGAAATTTCAGTATTATTACATCAGATGTACTCTTATGGGGAAAAAAAAGAACAAGAACTATATGAGTTGTAAAAGATAAAAGACACATCCACTAGACACTCATGAGCAATTGCAATTGTGACACAGCAATATAGAAAGTGGGTGAAATGGTAGAAAACTTACCAGGAATCTTGTCATGAAAACCAAGGACACCACATATTTCAGGGGCTTGTCTGTGATGAGCAACAATCACAAGAAGCCGGAAAACCTCATCCTTTCCGAAATGAAAGGCCAATCCATATATTAACAAGAAAAGCAAAAATGCCCAAACTTCCATTGAATTCTCAGAATCCATTGGTATATTTGCTTTCCAAGACTCTGCCAGTTTTATAGCTTCTTCTTTCACCAGATGGCTTATTTTTGGTGAGACTTTCATCAACTGCTCCAATATTACAATCTTGCTTCTGACAATACTTGCATCACGTTTTGCACATTCATCTCTCGATTGATGAGCATATGAACCTTGCATCACATCCAAAACAAATTTTGCTGGGTCTAGTGAAATCTTAAGGGCATGTAAAACTTCATGTGGATTCAAATCATGCCCACCCATGTCCTCATCTAGGACTGAAGAAGAATCTCTTTCATTTGTTGCCGTACCATGCTGACAATATGCAGATGAATAGTAGGCCTGATCACTGTCACTCAAATGTTCTATTCGCTCAACTTTTACTTGTGAAAGAGTAATGAGGCTACCTAATTAAGGAGGGAGAAAAAGTTATTTACCAAACATAGAAACTATACTTTCTTCAGACTACTACGCATGTATGCATGGAAAAATACTAGAATCATATCATATGCTTGAGAAAACAAAGTGGAGATGTATAACCACCGCAATAACATTCAGCCCAGATTATTGGAACAATTCATAGGGCTGGTGAAGGAGCAATCTAAAAATCATTCATTCAAAACAATGAGTGAAAGAAACATCATACCAGGTACATCCTCTGAAGCTTGACGAGCTTCTAGTAATTTAGGTAATTGCTCATCTCGAGAAACAGTATCAAGGGAATTCTCTGGAACTCGAAAAGCCTTTTGCAATTCAGGTGCCTGCCAAGAAACAGTATTGAGAAGGCTTTGGAGTTCATCAGAACTGAAAGAAGAGGCCAATTTAAAGGCAGCCAAAAGTTGCAGGAAACCCAACACCTCCAGAGAGTTGTTCTCAGGCTCCGCCCTCATTTTTGACTTCCACTCATATGCAAGCTTCATTGCCTCCTCTCTTAATTGCGGCCCGATCTTGGGTGACAATTTCAGCAACTGCTCTAACAAAGTAGTACAACTCCTCCTAATGACACCCAAGTCAAGCTGCATATCCCCCTTCGCCAATGCTGAGGGATAAAACCCTTGCATAGCATCTAATACCAACTTTCCTGGATCTGGTGACTTTTGGATAGCAGTGAAGACCTCACTGACAGCCAAATCATGCTTTAGCAAATGCTCATTCAGGAACAGCTGCAAATTTCTTCCGTTAACAGTCGTACACCTTTGTAAACCCACAGTCAAAGAATTAACAGTGTTCTCAGCCATAAAATTCCCAGGTTGTTCAATCCTTGTTTGTGAAGTACTACTGCTATTTAATAGTCTCTCTTTCAGGTCTACTTGCTTGCGACGATCCTCAACTGATTTTTGCAAGGAATCAAGTTGTTTTTCTTTTAGTTGAAACTCCTTGATACTCTCTTCCAACTGCCTCTCTTTCATTTCAAGCTTGTCTGAGCGTTCTTCTAATGTTCTTTTTAGTGAATCAAAATATTTTCCCCTTTCTTCAAGCTCTTTGCTAGATTCACAAGTTCTCTTTATTGAATTCAATTCTACTTCTTTCAGTGCAAGCTTATCCAGGCATTCTCTCAAAGATCCTTGAACTGAAAAAAGCTCCTCACAGCATTCTGCAACTGATTCTTGGACACAAATTTTTTTTATCTTCAACGCTTCAAGCTCCGTACTGTATTCTGAGATTGATGTTTGGACTGATTTCAGTTGCTCCTCCTTCGATTGGAGTTCTTCAGTCCGATCTCTGATGCATTCCCGAACAGCACTGTATTCCCTGTCTTTCAATTCAAGATCTTCATAATAGGATTTCAATCTTTTTTTAATTGAATTGAGCTCCTTTTCTTTTGATTTAAGTTTTTTGGAATACGTTCTAATAGAATCTTCAATCAACTCTAATTCTTCCTCCTTCAATGAGAGCTTTGCAGCGCATTCATTGATAGACTTCTTTATTGCATCATACTGCTGCTCTTTTTCTTCAAGTTCTTCATTGTTCTCTCCAATCAACAATTTGATTGATTCAAGATGTTCCCCTTTTAAATCAAGTTCTTTTGACCCCTCCTCGATTAATTTCCGAACTTTCAGTTCCTTCTCTTGCAAATGTAAAATAGACATTTCAGTCAACTCCAATTTTGTCTCCTTCAAGGAGAGCTCTGCGGAGCACTCATCAATCGATTTCTTCATCACATCATGCTGCTTTTCTTTTGCTTTAAGTTCTTCAGCATGCTCTGCAATCAACAATCTAATTGAATCAAGGTGTTTTTGTTTTAAATCCACATCTATTGAGCGCTCCTCAATCAATCTCTGGACACTACTCAATTCCTTCTCTCTCAACTTAATATCCTTCAAGAATTCCATCATCATTGTTTGGGTTGCATTAAGTTCCTTCTTTTTCAAATCGAGCTCCTTCAGGCACCGATCGATTGATTCTTCAATTCCACTCAGTTTACTCTTTTTGGAGGCAAGGTCATCAGAACATTTTTCAGTCAAATCTCGCAGCATCTCCAATTGGCTCTCTTTTGACTCGAGCTCACCACTACGATCATGGATCAAGTTTATCACTGAAGGCAATTCCTTTTGCGTCAGCTTAAGTTCATCATTACAATTTGCAACCAAATTTTTTGCCTTTTCAACTTCCTCCTCTTTCACTTCCAGCTCCTTGGAACATTCATGAAATGACAGGTGCACCAACCCCAATTGATCATTTTTCATGGACAGCTCCGTAGAACACTCCTCAAGCTTTGTATTAAGGGAACCCAATTTCATCTCCTTTGATTTGAGCTCCCCATTATGTTCTTCTAATGATTTCTGTACCATATCCAATTTATTTTTTTTTACAGTGAGCTCCTCATTGCACTTCTGAAGCTCCTTTTGAACTACTCCCAATTGCTCCCTTTTCATCTTAAGCATACCATTACAACCATCAACCTCTTTTCTAACCAAACTCAATTCCTTTTCTTTCAAACTAAGCTCCAAAGCACATTCTTCAACCCACTTATTAAATAAACCCAATTGTTTTTCCTTCCTCTGAAGCTCATCTAAGCCTTTTTCAGCCCTACTTAACTTAATCTCAACCTCTTGATCACGTTGTTCAAGCAGTTTAGTACTTTCCGCCAATTTTTCCTCTTTCAAAGCAAGTTCTTGAGCTTGCTTTAACAGAGAATCCTTTAAAAAATCAAATCGATTCTCTAAATCTTTCCACTGAAGAGTGAACAAAAGAATAGAAGATGCTTGTGCATGTGCCTGACCAAATGTTTCGCGTATGCTTTCTTTCCTTAAATCAGCTAGCTTTAACTGGTCTGTTAACTTCTCCATTGTTAGAGAACCCAAGAACCTATTCAAGCAAAGAACCAAACTTTAGAGATAAAAATGGCGACTTTTCACATATTGACCCTTCCCAAGTAACAAAAACCACTACCACTACTCAATGTCAAGTTCAAATATGTGATCAAACCCTCATCCCCATTCACAAAGAAACCCAAATTTTAAAACCCAAAAACACATAAAAACCATAACATCGACAATGCATAACTGGGACCATTAAAAAAAAAAAAGAAAAAGGAGTGACCTTTTTCTTGAACCCTTATGTGCAGAGCCGAGAGGGGAGACGGCAAAGATTCAGAGTAAATGATGAGACACTGACTGACGTAGTAAATAATAATTGAACTCGGAGAAGTAATGAAAAAAAAGGCAAAGGGTGTGTGTGAGAGGGCAAAATAGTTGCTGTATAGTTTCCGTAAAGAGCTGGTTTTAGCATCCAATTGGGATTTAACTTGGACTCTCTATTAATGTTATTTAGTACTCTGTCACTTATAAAATATCTGTCTTTTATAGTTTGTGTACACATATTAAGGATAATTATTAAATTATTTAAATTTTAGGTAAATATATTCTTATTGGCTAAACTATCATTTACCTCACTCTTCATTAATTACTTATAATCATTGCAATTTATAGTATTGATAAAGGTAAACTTGAAAAAAACGTCATTAATGCTTCATTCGTTTTTATAAGCGACAGATAATTTGAGATAAAAAAAACTCTAAAAAGACAATTATTGTGAAACGGAGGGAGTTTTTATTATAATCATCACTTTCCTTTATTATTTATTTATTTTATTATTTTTTGTACTATTATTGTCTATACAGTCATAAAACTCATTTATTTCTTTTTGTTCCTAAGAGAAAAAGAAAAAACAAAAACAAAACCAAAATTCCCACTACTTCTGATTGAAATAATGAGAAACTTTTAAAATTCTCCTATGGTTAAAAGGTTGCTATTTAACTCTTGGAACATCTAAATTTATATTTTAGATATTATATGATTTTTTAGGGTGTCCATTTTTATACTTTAAAATTTAAATATCTATAATTGCACTCTATTTCTTTCTTTGATTAATCGATTAATTTATTTTCAAAGTGCTATTTAGCATGGTTTTAAAATCCGGCTGGTTCAACCAGTAAATCTGAGAACCGGCCATGAGGACGGACCGCTTAACTTATTAAATCCGTATTAGAAGAAACTCGTTAAAAATCTGTTGAACCATAACTCGGTCGACCGGTCACGGTTCAAGAACGTCTATTTTCTTTTTTATTTTTTAGGTAAAAAATTAAAAATTATGTCATTTCATTAAAATAAAAAAAAAATACACGATTGTCGTTCTTTTAAGCTATTAAATATTTATGTTTTCTTAATTTTTATTGTTAATTTATTTTAATTTAAGATCAAAAAGGTTATTTTTTAGATATATTTAATTGAAATATCACTTATGAATTTAATCTATTTAAATTATAACTATATTTTTATTGTCATATTTTTAATAATTAACATTGCTTCTTATTTCAAAGAAAAATCATTAACATTAAATATTAGTATTTATGTTATTTATATATTTAAGTTACACAATATGTATGTGTGTGTATATATTTATTTATTTACATGTATTTTATAATTACCGGTTCAATCACGGTTTGACCACGGTTGAACCTCTGACTCTTGATCCTCTGATGTTTACAGGTCAATGATCAGGTCGGTTAAGGCTGTAATCGAGCCGAGCTGAGCCGAGCTTTGAGATGTTAGAGCTCAGTTCTTTTACTAAACGTGTCAAGCTCGAGTTCAAGTTTTAAGTTCATTTAGCAAACGAGCCGAGTACTACTGTACTCATGTAGTGTTCATGAGCCTGACCAAGCTTTTTTATCGACCTTGATTTTTATTTTATAAATATTAATTTAAAATATTTTTATTATAAAATTATTTTTAAAAATGATATTCACAATTTAATGTATATAAATTATTATTTAAATATAAAATTTGTGATTAAAAATATAATAATCTATTTTTAATAATTAAAAAATATTTATAATTTATATATTTATTGATAAATTTATTTTTACTTATAAAATTGATTTATAAATTATAAACATTATAGATTTAGTTTGAATAATTTATTTATAAGTGTAAATATATGATAAATGAACACTTAATGAGATCATTCACTAGCTAGCTTTTAAATGAACAAA
>CANYLF010857930.1:0-19253 GCA_948193215.1 Bocquillonia castaneifolia | reverse complement strand
ATCATATTCAATGTTGGTAAAGTTTGTTAATTATATAAGTTAGATGAGCATGCTGCACAATCCACTGGCCAAAAGTGTCTCATGAGTAAGTACACGATTATTGTAATATGGTTGCAAATGCTTGTGACGAAGTGAATAGAGGTTATTATTGCATGGTACTTGTGTATAAGTGTTGATGTGTATGTATATGAGTGTGGGGTGAATATTTATTCATAATTTATTGTTTAGTTATGATATGATATGTACATATCAAAAAGATGTGTACAAAAATGTTTATTGTAATTCATTATAGTGAATGATGTCCAAGGAGCAAAAGATTGAGATTGAGATTGAAAGAGAATGAAGGTGAATGATTAAATGATGTTGTTATACATTGTGAGATTATGAGTAATGAAATATTATGAACAAAGAAAGTTGATACATGTGTTCTGTTGATAATGAAACAGTGTTAGAATGGAAAGTGTGGTATGCCTGTAAAGATTTGGGCATGTATGATACATTGAAAGTGGTAAAAAAAAATGCAATGAATTGATATTGTGATAATTGTTAATTGTTTAAGTTTGATTATGGATGGTGAAGCAATTGATAACTGCTAATTTATGGAAGTGTTTAAAGGTATTGTGGATGTGTAGAATAAAGTGGGATGATTGCTATATATGTGAGTGTGACTGTTGAGTGGTGTGAATATATATGTATTCATTGATAGATAGCCTTATTAAGAAGGTATTGAGGTGTGAATATTTGTGCGTGATTTTTATCCCTATTGGGGAAATTATAGTTATAAATATTTTTTATGAGTGTATGTATACATGTGGGTTAGACATTTAAACTTTTTGAATTGTTGTATATGGTTTGAATTGTTTTAAAGCAGTATTTATTGTATTCATGGTCTGGTGTACCGTCTGCCAAACCGTGACATCGAATCGTGATTCAAATATTATTTTTGGATAAGAAACAGAGACAATCATGGTTTCATCATGGTTTGGGTTATGGTCTAGCAAACTGTAAGTCAAATTGTGATGCAAATGGTGAGTGTTGCTGTCGGTTTTCAAAAGTTTATGTTTTGATAAAGAGAACTTCAGGTTTTAATTCTGTATTAATTTTTAAATTATTTTTCGATGGAATTTTCGATGGAAATATCTTTTAAATAAGGATTTAAAAGAAAATTTTATTATGAGTTATGTATTAGTTTATTTTAGTTTTAAAGCTATTCGATTAAGATGTGATGAGGCTTATATGATTGATGGGATATATATAATTGAGGTTAGTTAAGGAAGATTGATATATATTGGTAATCAGAGAATTTGTAGATGTAGGTATGAAAGTATTTAAATTGAATGTGGGGTGTATAGTGAGTAATTGAAGGACTTTGAAGTGATTTTGGGTATACGTAGTATGGTGAAATTATATCGCTATTGATTTTTAAATAAAAAAGTAAGTGTGAAGTCTTGAGGAATGAAAGGGAAAATAATATAGTTTTGAATGGTTTGAGTATAAGGTTTAATGGTTAAAATGGTTGATAAGGCAAAAGGTAGTTTAGAAACAGATGATGTTTTAATGATTAAGAAATCTTGAATGCCTTTTGAAAAGACTATTGGATTTAATATTCTTAAAGAAGTAGATTTTGTGATAAATATTTTTCTGTCATTCACTCATATTATGAATAGTTCATTTAGCATTGCTAAAAGACTTTGAGGAACTTGCTGGGCCCACCATTGCTGCCATTGAAAGAAGAAAAGATGCAAAAATGCCATGCTCAATTCCAAAAGACGGCTTTGATCAGTAAAAAGGCATCACAGACGCAAGACAAGTAAAGCACCCACAGAGGATTGTCGGTCCAGGAGATCACCTCAAAACACCTAAGACCTCCCCAAATACTTCCAGGCATGCTCCTTCACAAGCTGAAACAAAATGTCAAAATCTCTCAACGACTCAAAAAAAAACAAAGAAAGAAAAAGAAAAATGAAAAAGAGAAAAAGAAGAAAAATGAAAAAAAAAAGAAAAAAAAAAGAAAAAAGAAAAAGAAAAATGGAAGAAAAAAGAAAGAAAAAAGGAAGCAGGGAGGTTCAAAATAAAACAAACCTAAGTGATTGCAAAGCATGACCAAAACATAAAACGGAAGCAACAAGAGGCTACTCCAACAAATATGTGATCAATGGGGACATAAAAATAAAATCTGAATCATGATACCAGAGACCAGGCAATCAACGAATGAAGAATCTTATCAATCTGAATGCAATGTCTTCAGTGGTAGGCCACAAAAGAAGCCTAACGAACATCCTTGAATTGAGCCAAAACGCTGACAACTGTACCTTACGTAAAAATGTTAACAACTACCCCTACCACAAAAGGCCATAACTGACTAAGCCTGTGCAAAAAGAGCAAAGGAAAGCAAAGACGAGCCGAGAACAACAATCCAAATTAAAGCTTAAATGTGTAACCCAAAAGGCATGACCAGCAGCCACAACGGCATTGGGTCCAGCATGTAAACCACACTCCTCCGTAGCATTATTACATGAACTAGGAATGATTTACTATCAGATACTCTTGGTTGCATCATACCATTTGCATTCTGAATGAGATACTAAACAGATGACAGAATAAGCTAAACAATCCACATAATAGGCACAATGCAAAATCAGAACTTTCAAAGGAGAACTTCATGCCTCCCATAAGAAAAGAAGCCCATTCTGACCATCAACAACAAGATAGCCAATCTCTTCATTGACAAAGCAGCAACACGCCTCACTACTACTCTAACTCAACCTCCACATTCTGCAAACTAATGAGGTAAGCCTGAACTAACAAAGGAAACCTCACACACACAAGCACAATTAAGACCACAAAAATAAATAAAAGCCTAATGAGTTGAAAACCCCTCAATTGGCGACTCATGCAAAAATTAAGGCAAGGCCTGCTGGGGTCAAAACCTCGTAAAGAGGTGCCCTAGGCAAAAAAGATAAGGCCAGAAACAAATACAACCTGATCAGTTGAAAACCCCTTCATGGGTGGCTCATGCAAAAATTAAGGCAAGGCCTGCTATGGTGAAAACTTCACAAAGAGGCGCCATAGGCAAAAAGATAAGGCCAAAAACAAATATAGCCTGATGGGTTGAAAACCCCTCCATGGGCGACTCATGCAAAAGTTAAGGTAATAAACGAATAAAAGCTTGAAGAGTTGAAAACTTATCAGTGGGTAGCCCGCACAAAAAGAAATGAAAGCCATGGAAAACAAAAGAAATTCAAAAGCCAAACTCAAACCAAAAGCTGAAACTCAGAAAATAAGACACCCATCAACAAAATTCCTCTAGGCAGGGGGCAAGGGACATCCCATTCCATCCAAAAACTTTAAATGGCTAGACCAGGCAACAAGCTGGTGGCACCTCATCTAGTCCAAGACCTAAGTAACCGAAGTCTTCTATCTAGACTGATCCAGGCACTTCAATCCACCATCTAAGCTCAGACTCAGGTACCATCATCGCCAGACAAGAGCAGCCATCTTTGCCGACTAGAGCAGTCTGGACACTAATACCGCTTGACTCACACTCTTTCTTTAATGCATGATCAATCATCATACTCTAGAATAGGTGCTTACAATGCACACCCATATCACATTGCATCATAAATTCACACTAGATAGGAAGGCCAGTAATAAGTGGCTGAAATCACTTAGAATCATATACCATGCACAACATGCATACACATTGCATTTTGAAATAGGTCAAACAGCATGAAACCAAACAAAAAAATGAAAAAAATCAAGAGCCGAATGACGCTAAAGCAGAGAACTTGCTACGACAAGCACAACATCGGAAGTAACAACAACAATTGAATTATGCCGCCTAAACACCCACGACGAAAGGGGGAGGCAACCTAACACAAAAATCCAGTGTGTGAGCAAACACAGATGTGGGAGTAATTGGTCATAAGCTAACATAGACTTCCTAAACGAGTCAAAAGAGTTGAACAAAGGGAAAACTGGGGGCGGGACGAATCTCCCATCCACCCGTTTACAGGTCAATATATCCCTAGACAACGTAGGGCTAAACCATTGAAACTTGGGGGCAAGACAGGACCTTCTAATTACCAACAACATCAAATGAGCAACATCAGCAACAACTCACCCGATGAGTGATTGGCCTTGAAAAAGAAGATAATCAGCCTAACCGAGACTGCAGAGAAATCATAATCTTCCCACAACTGAGAGGAATGTCAAGAGTAGATCTCAGAGACAACAAGTCACCTTTAACTAACCCGACGACCTTCAAGGAGGCAACAAGTCTTCCTCATCATTCAGCAACATTGGGGGCAACGAGTCATACCTGAAAGATTTCAGAACACTCGAAGGGTAGCGGGTCACCCTCAAGACATCGGGAAAACTTTCAAGGAGAGAATGACCCCTAACGATGACAAGTCATCTCCAACCCCAAAAATCTTAGGTGACGGCAAGCCACCTCCAAACTACAGAATACCATATGAGGATAGGCCATTTTCAATCTCAATAGCTTATGGGTAATGGCAAACCACCTCAGGCTCCAGAATCTCAGATAGCAACAAGTCACCTTACCATCAAACAGATCCAGTTGATAGTGAGCCACCCTTAAATTCCAAGATATTGGGAAATGACGGGCCACCTTTAAATATAGAATCTCTAGCAACAACAAGCCACCTTCAACGCTAAGGACACAGGTGACAACAAGCCACCTTCAACCTCAACTAGCTTCAAACAACAACTAACCACCCTTATCCCCGGTGAACTCAGAAGACACAACCAGCGACAAGCTCGATCCAACTAATCCTTGTGATAACAAATCACCCCTTACAACAGGTAGCAAGCTGCCTCTAGCAGGTTCAGTAAATCACACCTTGCTTAGAAAAAGAGTTAGCAGCGAGCCACCTCCAATGATCCCAGGTGATAACAAACCACCCTTGCACCTTGAAGCATGGTTAGCAGCAAGCCATCTACAATGACCTCTAGTGATAACAAATCACCGTCTACCTAGAACTTCAAGCCAGAAGTAAGCCACCATCAACCCCAAAACTTCTAGTGATAGTAAGTCACCGTCTATCATGAAGTAGCCTTGGTAGCGGACTGCCTCCAATTGTCACAGATGCACAACCAGCGAAGAGTCCGATCCAACAAGTCCCGATGATGGAAAATCACCCCTTATTCAGACACGCAATCAGCGGTAAGCCATCTTCAAAAAATCCTTGGTGATGGTAAATCATCCCTTATTCAAATACACAGTCAGCAGTCAGCCATCCTCAGCAATTTCGGGAGATGGCAAGTCACCTTTTACTCAAGAAGATCCACCCGGCAACAAGCCACCTCAACTCATCCAGAGAACAATAAGTGGACTTGAGAGCATAATCATCTCGAAGGCAGCAGGCCAATTTCAGCCAATCTGGAAATCCCAGATGATGGCAACCCATCTACAGAATCCCAAGCTGCCCTCATCCCTGACAAGCACAACAGTGGCCAACCACCTTCAATCTCAGCTAACTTCAAGCGATAGCAAGCTGCCTCCAAAATATCAAAATTCCAGACAACAAAGAATCACTTCCATGAAGGTGACAGGCCACCTTCAGAGAACCACAGGTGAAGATGAATTGCCTTCCACTTTTAGAATCTCAGGCGATAGCATTCTGTCTCCATCACTAGGAATACCAAATGGCAACAAGCCACCTCAAAATTTCGGGCGACAACCAACTGCCTCCAGCACAGATTTCAGGCAACAGCGAGCCGCCTTCAACCTTGCAACTCTAGGTGACAGTAAGTCACCATCAGCTCCAGAACTTCAAGCTACAGCAAGCCACCGCCAATCACAGATCTCGGGTGATAGCAAGCCACCCCTCACACTCAAAAATTCCAGAACCACAAACTACCTTCGACGAACTCCAGGTATAACTTACTAACTTTATAGGATTCTAGTATCCTAGATTTTTCAGGTAAATCCCAACATCCATCTAAGTTGCCAATGACTTAGATTCCTCATCTAACCGAACCAGAAGTGTCCTAGACTTTACGTGCAAATCCCGACGTCCATCTAGATTGCCAAGGATCTAGATTTCTATGTCTTGTTGATCGAGAGTATCCTAGATTTTTTGGGTAAATCCGGACGTCCATCTAGACCGCCATTGATCTAGATTTTTGTGTTTAGTCGATCGAGAGTATCCTAGATTTTTTGAGTCAATCCCGACATCCATCTAGATCACCAGTGATCTATATTTCTATTTCTAGTCGATTGAGAGTATCCTAGATTTTTTGGGTAAATCCCGACGTCCATCTAGATCGCCAATGATCTAGATTTCCTTGTTTAGTGGAACCACAACCATCCTAGACTTTCTCGGGCCTGTCTCGACATCTCTTAAGATGTCAGTATCTTAAGTTCTCAGTCTAGACAGACCAAGCATGTCCTAGACTTCTTCGGGTTAGTCCCGACAAAGTTGGAATGGACGTGTTCCAAGACCTGGTCTAGGCAAGCCAAGTGTCTTAGACTTAACAGGGGAGACGTGCTACCTCCCGACACCTTAGCAAAGGTTGTCAAATCTCCAGGGCAATGTGCTTTATAAGTATCCTCGAATGTATCTAATTTGCCAATCGCTTATTCACTCGATCATTCCTAGGCTCTAGCAAAGCGGGGGCAAACTGTAGACACTAAATTTTGGGATACTAGATCTTTAGGGCTAAACCAAAGGGCTTTGAGGCAAACTATCTATAAAATGCAATCAAAAGGCAAAGATAGTGCCCTGAACACCAAAGGTTTGACCATACTACCAAAGTTTCTAGATTAATTTTAATAATTACTAAATTATTTAATTAACCCAATTTAACCCTAATTAACCAGAAAAGTGAAAATCTTCAAGCTCTGGAATGATCAACCGATCGGCTGATCATGAACCATCGATCGGTTGATCAAACGGTCAATCGGCTGTTCGTGATCCAGAACTACATGGGAATCGTTAGTTTACTGTATAATAAAAAAAAATAAGCTTATTAAACCATGAAAAACGTCCTAATCATCATAATTCATTTACTATTACTTTAAAATAAGCAAATACTACATCCAAACACGTGATTATATGAAGGTTATTAATGAAATATTAAAAGACTTATGTATTAAGTTATATGCAAATAATGACATGAACTTACTTGGTTTATGCAATTGGATCTTCTAAATCATGCAAATAATGTTAGAAATGCATAATAATGGTTAAGACAATAAACATAAACAATAAATCATTAAGATTAAACTCATATAATTAATGAAATAGAAAATAAAGAAATAAACATAAGAAATAAGTCAAGGAAGAGAAATCAAAATTTGAATTCCTGGATCATGGATGCATGGTGTGCCCTTAGAAGATTATGTATTGTAACATTTTTTTCTCCAATATCTTAGCACTTGGGATCAAATTATTGTGTTTGGAAAATCAACAAAACTTCAATTTCCTCCAAATTTCTTTTATTTTAACCACCTAATCAAAATATGTATTTCTTTTCCTAATTTCCTCTCCCAATATTCTCTCCAGCCCCCCTATTTTGATGTAAATGAGCTCTTTATATAGGGAGCCATTGGAATCATTTTTATTCCCCTTCCCCCACTTATAATTATTAAGAAAACATCTTTAATCTCTACTTATCTTCGCACTAAATAAAGTTTAACTTTACAAATGGGGTGTAGGATCCAAGTTGGTGGAAATACACATTAAATCAGACATAAAAGTAGTCAAATTGGTCCCCACATTTGCAAGTAACAATAAAAAAAAATTGGGTTTTAAAATCTGCAGAACGAACAACTGATTGTCTGTTCATGAACAGCCGATCGTCTATTCCCCAAAACCTTTTAAATCTTATAAAATATTATGGGATGAATAGTTGGATTGGATGGCCAATTACTTGAATGGATGAACCGATCAATTGAACGAGTATTTGATCGATTTGTTCCTGGTCCATTGTTATTTAATTTGATCCTTTTGCTTTCCAATTAGAGAAATAAGTGTTGAGATTGGTCCGATTCTAGATCGTATTCATCATTGGGCACTCTGAGCCACTTCCATGACCTGCTTCCAAAAACGGGTGTCTACAAATTTATTAAATATAATGATTTCATTGCACATAATTAGTATTATATCAATTATTAAATTGTATGTTAGCTTACCATTTTCCACAATTATCAATAACATTAAATAAATTAACAAAATTAAAGATGAATAAAAAATATATATAATAATAATAAGATTTAATACGTACAATTATCATGTCAACAAATTAATTATACTAGCGTTATGCACGCACGATGTGCGGATTGTTAGATAATTTTTAATGACTATTTATGAATATTTATTCTTATGAATTAAAAGCCATGTGTCCTTGGAAAATAAGAAAATCGTTTCCTATACTAAAATTTGTTTCTTTTATAAAGAAAAATAAGAAAAATTGAAACATAATTATATAAAGGGTTTAAAATATAATTATGTATGTTTGCAATTAATGGAAATTAGTAGCAATATTCATTTTTTTATTCAAGTATGATGGATAAAATATTATCTAAAAGGATAATTTTTAATTTGTAAATGGTTTATATGCATAAAGATGATGGATAGGAAAAATATAAAAATTATTATAGTATAAATTTAATTTATTCGTGCATTTTTATTTAATTTAATTATTGATCATGATTTTTTTGTTACTATTCTATTCTGATATAGAGTTTGAGTATCTCTATATCTATTTTATATAGAATATACGTAATTGGATTTGTTGGTTTCATTTTCTAATGTCATCCAATTTTTGTCCCAATGGTGTTGTGTTATTTTCCAACAAAGTGATCTTCTTCTAAACTTTTGAAACCTTTTAATTGAGATGAGATTAGTATAGTTGTCTCTATAGTCAGCTATTACTTGTTTGCTGCAAACTTCTGAATAGCCTGTGGAAGACTAGTAAAGCTCTATATTTGTAGGGCAGAAGCAATGCTATGGTGTAATTGTATAATGATTGTGGTTTGAAAGTGCTGGCTGCGAGTTTGAGTAAGCGTAGCCTGTTATATGTCTCATTGTTGATGAAAAATAATATTGTTCTATATATGTGAATAGCTTATTGGTTTTGTAGTTGTACTAATGTCTTGAGGAACGCATTTGGGATTGTGTTAAATGATGGATTTTTGTTGAGCATAGACCAAAGATTGATGTGCTTGAGGACCTCTTCATCTTGTGCAAGCTTGTGGAAAATGGATGAACTGAAATACATGTAAAGTTAAAACATTATAGCAAAATTATATTAAGAACACATAGTAGTGGCCTACTATTATGAATCAAATCGATTCTGAAATAGAAATAAGTTTTATTACCTCATTGATAGTGAGAAGAACGATTGCAAATTGGATTTTACAAGTTTGATTAGAATTATTATAATTATATCAAATGGTAAAAGCATCAGATAATTGGTTTTGTAATGCCTCAATTTTAGAGTTGTTTGTGAAGCTATTAGTATTTTGTAATTATAGAACAATACTAGTTTTTAGGCGCTTATATATTGTATGGTATGGGTAGGATGATAAGTTATGATTGATTGTAGCTTAGAATGAAAGATGAAGAGGCATCGCAAAATTAATTGTGTGTTTAAATGTTAGAGGAAGTGAAAAGCTAACATTGTAATTGTTGAAAAAAATGGATCTTTTGTAATTTTTGGCATAATTTTTATCGGTAAAGTGGAGGTTTGAATAACAAGAATTATGGTTTTGTATTCTACTCCATGAGACCTTTAAAACAATATATTATATGCTCAAAATGATTAAGTGATGAATGAGTCAAAGTAAGTTATTTGCAAAAGGTTGTTGAGAAAATAAAGCTTAAAACACTTTATCCCACATCGAAAGAGTGTGAGGATTGTTAAGTGTTTATAAGCTAGAACCATTTAGTGGTTGTGCGAAGTTGTGTCCAAAAGGCTCTCTTTTGTGCGTAGGGGGGTGGTGCAAAATCAACATAACTCAAGTTAGGGGCGCAATGTGTGCACCCGCATGATGTCGGTGACACGAATGTCCGGACAAGTTGGGCTTGTGATAGACCAGCCAATTGTTTGGCCCACATGAATTATTTTCTCAACTTCCAGATTAATTATGCTATGATTGTCCCTTTTTTTGCTAAGTATCTCCCTCTTCTAGCTGTTGAGAATTCCTTTCCTGCCTATAAATAAACATCATTTCCTCTCATATTCTAGTTTAAAAAAAATTCCAGCTCTCAAAAAAATTCTTTGTATTGTTTTCGTATTCCGGTGATAGTGTGAAGGCACAGTTGTGTTCACCTTATTCTTTGCGGTTGTGTTGCTGCTTTGAATAGTTGTTGTTGTATCCTATGAGATAGATGTCTATGTGATCTTTAGCATTATGGAGAGGGTGAATCTATCTTAAGGAAAATATGTTTTCACAAGCCTCAACTTGAATCCGTTTTCTGTTCAATTTACAGTGGAAGGTTTTGTAGTGTTTCATATTTCTTTCACAATTATTTTTCCTTTGACGTATTTTACTTCTATTCTGTTTTATTGGATTATAGTGTTGTTTCTAACAATCTTAAGAAAAACTTATTTATATAATCCGAGACGAACAGGATACCCTGATAAAGGACTTTAAAGGACTATTTCATGATTGTTTCATGAATGTTTCTGGACTGTTTTAAGACTGGGTCATGATTGTTTCATAATTGGTATTCAAACATTTTATTGGCCCCAAGGACCTCAAGGTTCTAATAGTAATTTTGATGATATAAAACATTGTGAAATACTAATATGTTGACTAAGTGCTTTTCAAGGTAATTGATGCAATGCAAGCATATGAGAGTTGATAATAAAGATAAGGAGGAAGTAATGGATAGTGTATGAAGTTTGTGAGAGATGTCAAAGCTCCTGGGATGATGAAATTCTTGAGTGTGATGGTGAAGAATGGTCATGAGCTTTAATGAGTGCTTATGTACTTGGATAGGTTCAAGTGTTATCCTAAGAAAATACTTGGGTTAAGGGCTAGCTTAATTTTGTGAGTGAGCATTAGCTTTGGTGGATAAGCTTAAGTGTGAACCTAATCAAAACACTTAAGAAAAGGTGAGAGCTTGGAGTTTAGAAGCGAAGGATGTGATTTGGAGAGTTTGGGAATGATTAAGATTGATGGGAAAATCAAGCTTTGAAAAATCTAAAGAAGCAAATAGTGGGACTGCACACTAAGCCAGTTTTTGGAGTAGTTTTTGGCACATCTATTAAGATGGTATATGGTTGAATTATATATGGATGGAAAGCTACGGATGTTTACTTTCGGGATAAAAAATTGGAATTCAATTTGAAGCATTAGTTTGGGAGTTATAGATTTTTAAGTAAATTATGCTCAAGATTGAATGCAGAAGACTGTGCACATGAGTCAAGTTTGAAATGATGCCAGAACTTCTAGCAATGGCAGTATCCCTAGAAGTATAGTTTTATATGGCTTTTTAATCACATCAAAAGGAGTTGTAAATTGGGAGATATGGCTGTTGGTGTGAGAAGTGCTTAGAATATTGGAGCACCAAAAGGTATTGATTTTTTAAGGTATGAACATAATGGAATGAGAAATATTTTGTGAGATACAAAATGATAGAAGACTACCTGAAGATTTCACCATTAAAATTTCAGAGCAATTTTAGTCCTCTGTAAGAAGTTATGGGTGTCGCAATATCGCGACTGCGATCAAACATCCCATGACAACAGCCAAACTTGCAAAAAGTGACTTAGGAAACTGAGGATTATGTCACGAGCATGACCATGGATGTTGTGGGCATGATCTCAAGCCCTGACAGCCATAACGGTTATATTTTGAAGTATCTGTTGGAGATTTGAATGTCACAGCCACGACCGGCACTTCCCGCCTGCAACAAGAACTTTGACAGACAAAAAAGCAACCCCAAAAAGTGGATATTGTGATGGGGAAGTGTGGCCAATGTCCATATGACTTTGTGAGCTTATAAATACCCATCAAAATTAGTATTTTAAAGTTACAACAACCTACATAATGCTCTCATAACATCTTTCAAACATTGAATCAAATTCTTTGTAATATTTACATATTTTGGTTGTGTGTGGGTAGTTAGGATCTCATGGAAGCTTTCAATTGGGATTGATTACTTTAGGCTTGAGTGATTAACTATCTTTGTATAAGTGTTAAGCTTGTGTGAGCTTGGGAAGCACTTGGGTTTGGTTTTGGGATTAGCTAAGTTGAAAATCCTTGTAAAGGTTTAGTGTTTGCCTTGTAAACACTAGGTTTGGTGTTAGCCTCTTGGAAACACTAGGGGGTGTGAGTAAGCCTTGGGTAAAATGCATTGTAAGGTTTAGTGTTAGCCTTGGGAAACACTAAGCTATGAGTGAACTTGTTAAAACTCTCATTGTAGTCACTTTTGTGATAGTGTACCCCCAAAGAAGTCTTTGGGAGAGTGGATGTAGGACAAGTTGGGTCTGAACCACTATAAATCTCTTGTGTTCTTTTTTTCTTCCCCAATACATTCTTGTGAAGTTTTTTAATTTCTAATTCTGCACCAATTCACCCCCTGTCTTGGGTATTTAACATTGTTATATTCTGGTTTGTATTAAACTATGAACAAAATTGTTTGGATTTGATTCCTATTTTTGGTTTTTAGTTTCTAACTAAGTTCCTGACGTTTAATAGAAATGACTGATAAGGATGTTTATCCTATCGAGCGTTACATCATCCGGTTATCATCTTGATGCTACAGTCACTGCCTAGGTTTCACGCCTAATGTTGCCATTTACAGTTCCAATGAGCCCCAATGAAAAGCCTTCGAAATTCACAAGGGAGAATTTTAAAACATGGCAACAAAAGATGTTGTTTTATTTGACCATGTTGAATCTTACGAGATTCTTGAAGGATGATCCCCCTACTATTAGAAAATATGAGGTAGATGCTGCTACTGCCTTCAATACTGTTGAGGCATTGAAGCACTCTGATTTTCTTTGCCGTAATTATATTTTGAATGGCTTATCTAATGCACTTTATGAGGTGTACAGTGTTAAGAAAATGGCTAGAGAATTATGGTAATCATTAGACCATAAGTATAGATCTGAAGATGTCAGTGCTAAGAAATTCTTAGTTGGCAAATTTCTGAATTTCAATATGGTTGATTCTAAAACTGTTGTGAATCAGGTGCAGGAACTTCAACTGACTAGTCATAGTATTCATGCTAAAAGGATGGTTATAAGTGAATCCTTTTAGGTGGCAGCTATTATTGAGAAGCGACCCCCTGCTTGGAACGACTTCAAGAACTATCTTAAGCATAAGAGAAAGGAAATGATAGTGGAAGAGCTAATTGGCAGACTTCAAATTAAAGAAGACAATAGAAGTACAACGGAAAAACTCTCTAGAACTACCAATCTCAATTTTGCCAAGGCTAATATGGCGGTGGTCAAGAAACCTATGCTGGATCTAACCTGAGACCGAAAGGCAGTATTTTCATGAAACCAAAGTTTCAAGGAAAGTGCTTTAATTGCAACAAGACGGGACACAAGTCATTTAATTGCAGGTTGCCGAAGAGGGACAAATTAAATGAGGCAAATGTTGTAGAAGCCATTGTTAGAGATGTGTCTGAAATCGATCTGAAATAACCAAGAGGGGGAGTGAATTGGTGTGGAATAGAAAATAAAAAAAATTGCTTTGAAGAATGAACAAGAATTTATAGTCGTTCGGTCCCAACTTGACCTACGCCCACTTCTCCTAAAGACACTCTTTAATGTTCCATTAACCATAAATAGAAAACAATGGAGATTTCAAGGCTATCTCCAACCTTTATAATGTGAGATTTACAAGGCTATCTCACTACCTTTACAATGAAGATTTTTAAGGCCATCTTCAACCTTTATAAATGAGTTTTCTAAGGCTAACTCACAAATCGAACTCAAGTGTTTTTATGGCTTACACTCAAAACCCAAAACCCAAGTGTTTTCAAGGTACACTCTTAAACATTTCCTTGTGTTTTAGTGTCTCTTACACAATACAAAAACAAAGTGAAAATTATAAGAAGAAGAATGAATGTTTTTTCTCACAATTACAACATAAACTCTTAAATAATTTATGAATATTGTGACTCTTAATTATTACTCTTTCTTCAAGCTCTTGTGTATGTTTTGATGCCTCAAATACTTCCTTTTTTAGGCATAAAATCTGAAGTGGCCATTCATAATCAACCAAGAAATTCAAACTTGATTGGTGAGGCTCCATTCTTCAAGGCTGCCAGCTTGCTTGACAAATATAGCATGTCTCCTTCAAAATTCAATATCTCTAGCTACACTTATTGAAAAATTATGATTCCTTTTTTGTTAAAAACTAGACATCCTTGCCTTTTCAACAATATATGGCTCGTTTTCTGGAGATTTATAGATGTTTTGCAATAATTCAAATAATGGACGCCTAAAGCATGTAACTTGCAGCTGGAGTAGTCTGTATTCAAACATGAATATCTCCTTGTAGAAAATTAAAAATATTTCACCATTTTTTCCATTGAAAAGTATACTTCCAGAGCAACAATCTCACTAAAATTCACGTTTAAATGATTTTTCAACAATGTGTGGCATAATTTTGAATACAACCTATGTGTATAGTCTCTTGTCTGACAGCATGACCATAAATCACTCAAAAATTCATAGCTTTAATTTTCTAACTCCAAAAATTCAAATAATTTTTTCTAAACACCAGACATAATGGGCTTTCAATCTATATATAATTTATAATATGATTATTGCTCAATTAGTGCAGTTAATTCATTTAATTCAGCCCATCTAAAATTGACTCAAAAACTCTCACCAATTAACCCAAGTGTTTTATTGAAGTTTACACTTGAACCTATCCACCTAACCTAACACCATTATCCCAATGTTTTAATAAGATTTACACTTGAACCTATCTACCTAAACTAAGCACCATTAACCCAAGTATTTTAATAAGGTTTACACTTGAACCTATCCACCTAAACTAAAATACCAAGCGTTTTAATAAGGTTAATTCATGTTCACTCGACTAAGATAAAAAAAATTGTGACTTATACAAAATGTTTACTTCATCCAATAAAAATATGCATCCTTTTATATTGTGATACCTGAAAAATACTTAACAAGCATGTTAGTGAATAACTTAATGTTTTACATCATCAAAATCTAAAGGATACATAAAACATTAGGGTAGACAGAAGGATACATCAGAAGGATACATAAACATAAAAGGGTAACAGAAGTATAGGATAATACCAAAAATATAAAATATTTTTTTTTCTCCTCCATTTTGTCATCAACATAAAAGGGTAATAGAAGGATACATAAAACATTAGGATAGACAAAAAGCTCCCCTCAACAAAATACAAAAGCATAAAATAAGGAAAATAAAATTAAGATGATGAAGAAAGCATTTTGGCCAGAAGAGTTATTAAATCAGTTAAAGTCTAATTGGTTTGTACTTGTTGTTCTTGTAAAAACAATAAATATTGGTCAAAGGTTATCAAATGAGAATTGGTGTCTTAGATTAAAGAATAAAGATCTTCAAGAGAGTGAGAAGTGGATGATTGAGCAGGTTGTTAAAATTGTGGCAAATTCAACTCCACTAAACCAATAGTAGGAATTTGGAGCAATATTTTGTACTTCTATTGCCTCATTTGCTACTATAGGTTGTTTCCCTATAGATTTGCGATAATGCTCATTTTCTACGGCAGAAAGAATTAACTGATCAAGAATAGAGTTTGGAAATGGTTACTTAAAGATATACTCATTACCATCTAAATTAACTCCAAAGTGTTCAAAAACATAAGTTACCATATGATAATGAGAGATCTTTTAGAACCACGAAAACCATAAAAGAAAGGATTGAACTTTGAAGATTTATTATTTTTTCGACAAGAGAATTAAAATAAAAAGCATATCTTGCTCAGAAACTTAAAGAAATTCAGGATCTCTAAGAAAAAAATTGTAAAAACACAAATGATGAATAATTTTGAAAAAAGGTGGGAGTTGATCAACATGAGGAACAAATTTGGACTGATATGAATTATTAGACATGACAATTCGAGTTTGCTCAAGAGGAAAAATTGGATAAAGAGACCAATCTGATAAATTCTCTATTCCCCATCCTTCACGAGGAATGTTTAAAATCTTTACAAGAGTAGGATCATCAAGAGTGATTTCTTTACCTTGAACAAAAGATTTAAGAGTGCGAGAATTTTGGAAGAAGATGAGATTGGCATAAAACTGTTTAACCAAGCAAGGAAACATTGGTTTTTCATCGGTGAAAAGTTTAAGCCAACCTTGAGAATCAAAAACTTTTGAAATCCCATATTTTATGAAGAATGAAATATCAAATATGATTTTAGGAATGAGAACATTTTGAACAGCTATTTTGTCGTTCCTAGAATGAGGAAAGTTTTTAACTCGAGAAGGAAAATAAAATAAAGAAAAGGTTGAATCCATAATTTTTTTTTTAAAATGATAGAAGTAGAAACTAATGTTTAAAGAAAAAGCACTTGAATACATCTAGCAAGCAATAAGAGTGTAGTATTTATAAGGGTTCTCTTATGTGTGATTGTGCAAATGAATAGAAAAAAAATCTTACCATATTAATATATTTCAAAAGTTTTCTGTCAAGCCTTTACAATAATCCTAAAGATGTGTAAGTCAATTTGAATATGCAAATAAATAGTAAAAATATCTTACCGAACCAATATATTTCAAAAGTTTTCTGACAAGCCTTGACAATAATCCTGAAGATGTATTTATTCAAATTTGTTGTAAAGTAAATTTATATTAGAGAATCCTTCCACCAATCATATCAAGCTCTCTCTTAATGAAGTTCATCATTTCCTCGTTTAGAGGCTTTGTAAAAATATCTCCAAGCTGATTATTAGTATCAACAAATTCTAATGTAATATCTCCATTTGATACATGATCTCTTATAAAGTAATTTTTAATATCTATATGTTTACTTCTAGAATGTTGAGTAGGATTTTTGGATAAACTAATAGCACTAATATTATCACATTTAATAGGAACATTATTGAATTTCAATCCAAAATCCAAAAATTGTTGCTTCATCCATAAGATTTGTGCATAACATAATCCAACTGATACATATTCAGCCTCAGCGGTAGAAAGAGCAACAGAATTTTGCTTCTTACTACACCAAGAGACTAAAGATGCCCAAGCATTTGACAAGTACCATAGGTACTTTTTCTATCTAAAATACTTCCTGCAAAGTCTGCATCAAAAAATCCAATAAGGTTAAAACTTGAATTTTTAGGATGCTATAATCCCAGATATAATGAACCATGCAAATATTTCATAATATGTTTAACAACTTTTAAATGGGATTCTTTTGGAGCAGATTGAAATCTTGCACATAAATATACTGAAAACATAATATCTGGTCTACTAGCTGTAAGGTAAAATAAACTACCAATTATATCTCTAAATAACTTTTCATCAATTGGCTTACCATTTTCATCTTTATCTAGCTTGATATTTGTGCTTATGGGTATTTTGCTAGATTTTCATCAATCCATTCCAAACCTTTTTACTAGATCTTTAGTGTACTTTGCTTAATTGTTTAATTTGCAATCCTAAGAAGAACTTGAGCTCTCCCATCATACTCATTTTGAACTCGTTAATCATGCATTTAGAAAATTCTTCACACAATGATTCATTAGTTGCACCAAAAATAATATTGTCCACATAGATTTGAACAATTAAAATATCATGATTATGTTTTTTAATAAAAAGAGTAGTGTCAATTTTTCCTTTTAAAAAATCATTTTGAATAAGAAAAGAATAAAGTCTTTCATACCAAGCTCTTGGAGCTCGTTTTAAACTATACAAAGCTTTTGTTAATTTAAAAACATGATTAGGAAATTCATGATGTTCAAAACCAGGAGGTTGTGTAACAGAAACTTTTTATTCAATAAAACCATTTAAAAATACATTTTTAACATCCATTTGAAATAGTTTAAAATCCATATATGATGCAAATGCAAGTAACATTTTAATAGTTTCTAACCTTGCAACAAGGGCAAATGTTTCATCATAATCAATCCCCTCTTCTTGATTATTGCCCTTAGCTACAAGCCTAGAATTATTCCTTATAATGGTACCATTTTCATCAAGTTTATTTCTAAACACCCATTTGGTACCAATAATAGGATGATGCTTAGGCTTATCAACTAAAGTCCAGACTTTATTCCTCTAAAATTTGTTGAGTTCTTATTACATAGCAAGGACTCAACTTTCATCATTTATAGCCTCATTTATGTTCCTTAGCTTAATTTGAGAAAGAAATGCAAGATTAAAATCTAAGAGTTTAAGTTGGTTTTGAGTATTTACACCCTTAGAGGTCTCACCAATGACATTGTCTTTGGGATGATCTTTGGTGAATCTCCACTCCTTAGGAAGGTCTCCATGCACTTATTGGTGATCCACATGTGCTTGATCATCAATTTCATCTCCATGTGCATGTTCTTCTTATGATTTCTTATCATTGTCGAGCTCCTTTAATGATTGAGGCTCCTCTTTCCCAAAATTGAGCTTTTCAAATTCTCCTACAAAATCACCACAAGAACTACCTTTCACAAGATCAAGTTTACTAGTGTCATCAAAGGTAACATGCATGAATTCTTCAACAACTAGAATTCTTTTGTTAAAAACTCTATAAGCTTTGCTTGAGTTGGAATTAACCTAGAAAGGCTCCAACATCTGCTTTGGATGAAAAATTTATCAAGATAGTCCTTGGTATTGAGAATGTAATACTTACAACTAAATACTCTAAAATATGAAATATTAGGTGTTTTACCATTCCATAACTCATAAGGGGTTTTGTTCAAAATAGGTCTTTTGGAAACACAATTTAAAATGTAACATGATGTGTTGATGGCCTCCGCCCAAAAGTAGGTTGGTAAATCATACTCATTAAGCATAGTTCTAGCGATCTCAATGAATGTATAATTTTTTCTTTCTACAACACCATTTTGTTGAGGAGTTCTTGGACATGAAAAGTTATGCGAAATACCTCTTTTGGAATAAAATTTTCAAAAGCTTCATTTTCAAATTCTTTTCCATGATCACTTTTCAAAGCGGTTATGAAATAGCCTTTTTCATTTTGAACACGTTCTGTAAAACATTTAAAAGTTTCAAAAGCATCACTCTTATGAGTAAGGAATGCAACCCAAGTAAATCTAGAGTAGTCATCAACAATGACATAG